>JAECMU010203753.1:353-15957 GCA_016106625.1 Dracogyra subfuscus
CCCCCGCCCTCCGGAGGGTACGGCCCTAATAATTATGTCAATCGTGAAATAATTTAACTATTCGGTTATAGATACAAAAAAAGAAAGAGGATAGAGCACACTTTTCCATGACAGCTTGAATGTATAATACCGTTTACTTGTTTATTAGGAGATGTTGTCGGGAATATAGCCTGTGTTTTGGATACACTATTCCAATATTGTTAGATTCTATAAGATGATCTGCTATGTGTCTGAGATTGTTTTTCTGTTTATCAGGACATAATATTGGTTGCATCATTGGCTTGTTCTTGGTGGTAACATTCTTATGCAGTTTGATTCCATACCATGATATGTATGTCATGTTGTTTTCTGTTTATCAGGAGATATTGGTGGCAGCATTGTCTTTTTCTTGTATGGAACATTTTGTTCAGTGCCATGTGGCGAATCGCTATGCAAGACTCAGAGATCACGACCCAATTCTAAACCGCATCGCGTAATTTCACGAGCCATGTTTTGACCTTGTTAAATGTTGAAGGTCGTCTTTAACAACCAAGGGCATGCTAAATATATCAGGGAATAGATATTCCCGTACTGCCAGTCCCGCTTTCTAAGGTTTGCCCGACATCATTTTTTTCTTGCTAAGTTCCTCCGGTTAGGACCACCACTTACAGGTTTAATACACCTGTTCAGATAACCGCCAACCATTAGGCATAATTATAATAACGTAACGGTTGTTTGCAGGTGGTTATGTTTGTTTTGGGGCCATGTATAAATTCTATTCATGAAGAGAAAACGTATTGTTCGTACTATGATAGGTTTTCGTTTTAATTATATGAGTCGTTCTTATAAATTAATATTTCAAACTGCTTACATTTTATAATTAACTCTGTAATTGAATTCGGTTGACTGATTTCAATAATTAAAATAATATCCGCGATTCTACAGCATAGCGGCTTACAATCTTTGTTATTGTCAGCCAATGTTGTTACAATGGCGAATATTCCTTTGAAATTAGTATGTATAGACATGGCTTTTTTTAAACTAACATATTATTATTAAGATCCAAACGGTACTGATATTTTGTCCAACATCGGATCCCTTCCATACTATATCATACTATACTTTAAAAAAATGCTACACAAAATTAGTAATCGCTTATCAATTTTCATATTGATTAGCGACTGTTCCCCGTCTTAGTAGCAGTATTCTAACACAGTTTGAATCCTTATCTTGTCATGCTGATTTTCTGTTTATCAGGTGATATTGGTGGCAGCATTGGCTTGTGTCTTGGAGGCAGCATCTTGACATTGGTTGAGGTGTTTGACGTATTTGCTATTGTGTCTGCAAAACGAAAGAAGCGAAAAGCAGGTACGTTACAGTTTAGCCACCTCCGCGAAAAGAGGAAATGAGTATTAGCAAGATATATTCTTGTATATATGATAGTCTAAGATGAATTCCTATTTCAAAGATCGATGACATTGCATTCTTGTAACAATATCTGAATGTGTCCCTGTCATGTATATTGATGCCTACGAGTTCTTCACACTGTCTTCCGAAGTAATTATATTGAGAAGCTAATATAGCAAATCTGTCGAGAAGAGAGCTAAAACAATGTTTTTGTCAAAAGCTATCAAGTGAGACATAAAATGTTCAGTTCGAATGTTTTTTGTATAACTGGCATAACGAGACATTTTCATTCTGTCTGCTTTATGCAAATATATATCTTAAAACGGTTTGAAATATAAGCGCGTGTGCATGGGTGAAATGATGGGAGGCAATTCGGGGCTTGACTCTCTGCTCAAGCAAATGTGTTTGGTATTGCAATTGTATTAGTGCTGCATACAGTTGATTAGCGTCCATGTGTTTACGACTGTGCACGTGGGTTTTTTACCCACATCTAGAGCGAATGCCATTGTAAAAATATATCTCCGACTATATTGCATAAAAGGACAATTTTTAATCCGTTAACGGTTTCTTGTTTTAATATTTGTAATACATCTTTGATTTTCTGTTGTCTTACTCTTACAGATTTGGCAATAAAGACATCCGAAAGCTAACGTGCCTGTGACAACTTCCCGCAATATGTCTTACAACAGCGTCAACTTGGCAGTGCGGTGTTCACCATCTTTGGAATGCTGTCGTGGCTCTCTTGTATTGACACTGTAGTTGTCTGTTTGTGCCTTGCATTGGTACTTCGACAATTAACTTTCTTTTCACGAAGTAGCATGGTCGGACTAGTAGTTGGCTTTCTGCAAATAAAACAATTCAGCAGTGTTGTATTTGTTAAAAATAGTCTGTTTTACAACTCACACAAAATAACACTAGAAGCAAATTGGTGCAAACACAATATTTCCCTAAAATGTAGTTTTTAGTTAAAATGGGTGACGTCAAACTTATTTGTGCTATCGTGATGTCGTCATATTATCGATGGCGCAAATTTAGTATTGTAATTTACTAAAAAACAAATATGATTAAAATGTTATTTTAGAAGCGTTATATGATAAATTTTAGGAGTGTTACAGGATACATACAATTGTAAAATATCAGCCTCGACAAATACCGATTAACATAGGCTCGGTTAATATTTTACATATTAAAACATACCCGTGACGAATCCGCTATATTGACCCTATGTTTTTAGGTGAATTTTCAACTTGCTCATAATATCGTATTCGGATACTAACAGCTGATTATTATTAATACTACTGTTTACCAGATCGTATGGATATGTTACACAACTGATAAGCAATACTTCATCAAATGTTTTCAACGATTTTTATAACTGAAGTTTGTGCAGGCAATTCTAGCATGTTTATTTTATTCATTGCCATTCTATACCGTTCTGGCTCAGTAAATTGGGGGCATTGTCATTATTTAGAAAAATAAAATTATAATTTATTATTATTATTCATACTTATTAGCGCTAGCACAACAAAAATGCTATTCAACCTGAGTCATACCTTCACACAGCAGAATTCTCTTCTTTGCCGGATATACGCAATACTATCCTTGCACGGTCTACCTGTAACTTCATTCTTGGTTCAAAGTTCACCAACACCCACTGAGGGAAAGCCTCATAGGGGTGGGTGGGAGGTACAGTTTGTTGTGCTAGCACTATTGAATAATAATGAAAATTAGAAACATATTTTCTAATAGTCTTATTCAACTTACTGTGCTAGCACAACAAATATGCTATAACGGACGTGCAATGACAGCGTTAGAGCACGTGAATTCAACATTAATGGGAGGAGGTAAGAAAAAAAAGAGGATTTACTCGTACCCAAAAAGCTCCTTTTAAGTAGTGGCATGGAGATGGACGAACCACGACATACGGTAACAAGGAGTCGAAAAGACGTTTGAGAATAAAAAGGGCTTCCCAAAATAAAAGAACCCTCATCCCTATAAAAAGGGAGGAAAAACATCTCCCCAGGGAGAGGAAACGGTAGACAACACTACAAAAAAACCATCCCTCAGAAAAGGGTGGAGTGTTAGACATGTCCGAAGTGTTGCTCCGCAATGACTGTCTGGATCCTGCGAGTACTACCGAAAAGGATCAACCACCATATCCCAGAAATAAATACAGTCAAAAGTGTGCCGTCCTTTCCAACCCCCTGCATTCATGACCTTTATAATATCCAAAGAATGTCAAGTTATTTCCTGATTACTTTTATAAATGTTATTGCTTTTTAAAATATTAAGATTAGTAGTCAGTTTTCCCTAGATTGTTTCGATCTTGAACCACACCTCCCTACCAGTTGTATTTTCACCAATGGAGCTGACCATTTTTCCCATGAGGCCTTTTTTCTTTAGCTATGGCAATAGTTAGCTGATATTTAGAATTTTTATAATGTTTAATATTAATATCAGTTTTATCTTTTTAAAGTTTATTCCTTAGTTTATTTCTATTAATTTTAAGTGTATTTAATTCGTCTGACCACCACGAATCATAATTACTTCTAACTTTATAGTCCATGGGCCAGAGGCCAATCTTTCATGGTTTGGTACCACCCAGTGGGACAAAGGCTCATAGGGTTTTTTTTCATAGGTCTATGCATGTAGATAATAAAATAAAGTGATAGCCTTCCGTATCGAGTAGCTTTCTATAATTTTCACCCTGAAAACTGAATAGTGTGCCACAAACCATTTTTTTTTTTTTTTTTNNNNGGTTATATCGGCGTCGGACATATGGTTATGTCGAGAAAAAAACCCAGTGGTTAGCTGACGGGGATCGATCCTAGACCGACCGCGCATCAGGCGGGCACTGTACCACTGGGCTACGCTGCCCGCAAAAACAATTTAGAAGCAAATTGTGGGAATAGGGGAACTTAATTTGGAATAACCGTGCTTAGAATCACCCTATCATAACAATTCACCACTCAACATGTGTGTTGTGAAGCCCTCTAACGAGTACATATCATAATATGCAAATGAACCACAAAAGTAGGTCATCATAGGTCAAAAGGTCACCGATTTTGAGTCAAGGTCAATATTTGCGGATTGCAGCTTTGCCTCGTCATTTATTAGCACATTTGCCAAAATAAGGCCTAGAAATGGCTGGAAACTGTGACAGAAGGAATTTTCAACCATTTAAAGGTACCCATGTTCAGCCATCAAATCAGCCAAGGTCAGTTTTTTGCCGAAATTGATACTTTTATGATATATCAAATTTACCATCAACATTAACTAATACAACACCCTATTACAACAAATAAACGCCCAAAATGTGTATTATGAAGTGCTCTTGAAATCTGATGTCTTTTAATGAACATTATTATTGGCATGTATAAAAGTAGGTCATCAGAGGTCAAAGGGTCACTATTCAGTTTTCTATGATTTGATGGTACCAACCAAGCACATTTTGGAAAATAACATGTGATAAAGTTATAATAAACACCTGTGGTTGTGTCTGAGTACCGTAATTCAGTTTTTGTTTTCAGACTGAACAGGTACAGGCTATTGGAAATCTTCAAATTCCATCAACGTTTCAAAAGATGGCACTAGCTGTCTATTTCACTTTCACAAAATGAAGGTGCAATATAATCCTTTGCATCCAGTTCAGTTTCAATCTTTGCAGCTGTGGCCACATATATGTGGTACGTTTGCAGCCCTGTAATATATATAGGCAATATATACATTACTGATAAACTGTGATCTGCAGTAATAAAATAAATCTTATCTTATCTTATCTTATCTTATCTTATCTTATCTTATCTTATCTTATCTTATCGTATACATCTAGTGCCACATCCACTTAGACTATTGCAACAACACTGAACTATTTCAGAGTCACAGGTTTGGTAACACATAAAAGAACGCAGGACTGGCTTTATCAAAAGACCGCCCCACCCTTCGTCATCTATTGGGACATTTGCCAAAATCAGGCTTAGAAATGGCTGGAAACTGTGTCAGAAGGAATTTACACAATTTAAAGGCACCCATGTTCATCCATCTAGAACATATTGAAACCGAAACAAATGAGCCACGGTCAGGTTTTTGCAGAAATTGATACTTTATGATGTATCAAATTTATCATGAACATTAACTAACACAACAAACACCCTATTAGACCAACTAAACACTCAACACATTAATTTTATTATGAAGTGTTCTTGACATCTGATGTCTTTTCAGAAAATTAGTATTGGCATGTATAAAAGAAGGTCCTCAGAGGTCAAAAGGTCACTATTCAGTTTTCTATGATTTGACAGTACCAACCAAGCTCATCCTGAAAAATAAGGATGGAAACGGCAATGAGAAAGTCATAATAAACACCTGTGGTTGTGTCTGAGCATCTTAATTCAGCTTTTGTGTTCAGATTGAATAGGTACAGGCTAGTGTTAAGCTTGAAATTCCTTCAAATTTATTATTATTGATAAACTGTGATCTGCAGTAATAAAATGAATCTTATCTTATTGTATCGTATACATCTAGTGCCACATCCACTTAGACTATTGTAACAACACTGCAGTATTTGAGGGTCACATATTTGATACTGCATATAGGAATGCAGGACTGGCTTTATCAAAAGACCAACCCACCCCTCTGGAGTAGATGCAATTTATTCATTCTGTCCACTAATGAATAGCAAGTTGAGCAATAGTGGGTGCATCCTAAGATGATGGAATGGTTTTCATTGTTGTTCCATTCTGGTAGGTCACTGTTCTTATTGTAAAACGTATGGCAAAAAGCTGGAGTGTGGATAATGTGCATATACATTGGTGTAAAATAAAGACACGGGTGTTAGGTAAAGGCACTGGTCACATCAGAGTAGCAGGTCCATGCATCCTGTGCGGTCCTTTTACCTTTTTTCCTAAGAAAAGCAGGAGTATTCTATCCTGTTAAGCTATGGAAAAGAATCAGGGACAAGTATTTATCTTTTCCCAGGATGTCATATATACCATTGATTTGATGATATATAAAGAAATTATCTGTACCACAGGCAAACAATATTCTCACATTTCTTGTACCCAAGATAAACAAATGATATAAGTTGCCAATTGGGATGACATATATATTTGTGTTAACAGTGCACCCATGATAGCTGGTACAGTCGTTCATAATAATGTTCTGCACATGAATTAAAAGTGTGATGTCTGATTCCTCATAGTCACATGGTGGCATTGAACTAACATTTGCTTGAAGAATAACTGTGGCACTAAATGTGATGGCTATTTCTCTTCTTGGCAGTCTATGGTGGCAATATTGGTAGAGTATAAATTAGTTCCTCTTTGTTGGCTAAATCACGTAACCTGACATTTCATGAGTATGCTAGCAGACGAATGGAGAAACCACAGTACTTCCATTTCTGTATGGGACTATTGACATAGCCCTGTCCCGTGTTCTCTGTTAGATGATCTCAGTATCTCCCGAGCCCGGAATACACGAATCCCATAGTAAGCATTCCCATGTCGGGTCAAACATCCGGTGGAAAACCATAATTGCATCCGATTCCGATCTCCTTGCATTGGTATAGGGCACATACATCATGGGACAGCAATCAAAGCATCTACGGGAGAAAAGCAAAGCAAAGGTATTCAAGGAAGCAGGCATCCTGGCTAATCAAACATTTTCAGTGGATGTTAACAAAACTTTGCTCTCTTTTTCTTTCGGAAAAAAAAATAGCCAGTCTGGTGTGCATGGAACTGTTACCCTTATGTGACCTTTGTCGTTACCAATATGACACTCAACTCTTACACCAAAGAAGACACAGCCGATCATATCTCCAGCTACTTGAACGCGTTACAAGCTTTTATCTTGTATAATAAATTCAGCGACATGAAAACTGTCAATGAATCAAGGGGTGACAGAAACTATTTCAATTACACCAGCATGCGAGCATCCAAAACAGGTTGCCTACCAAGATGAATTATGGCTCACCAGTGAACAGTTACCAAAAATGCACCCACTCGGAGGAGGGGTAGAGATGGACTTTTGATAAAGACAGCCTTTCTACTTGTAGCCTATAAGACCTGCAAGTAAGTTAAATGGGTGTCATCTCATTACGGCTGTCTCAATTGCTATAGGTCTTAAAGATAAGATTATAGCATTACCTGCATAATAATGGAAAAGTGGGTACAATCTGTACTTGGGACGTTTGGATGCTTAATAAATGGATTTGCTTAAAATTACATGACCAAGCTGTGGGATGGTACAGATAAACGATTCCTTGCTCAAAACTGTAGTGGGTTTCTAAGGCACGTGTGAAGGATTTCAGCGAGTTTGGGGTTATAGACTGTGTTGAGCGAAGTTTATATGGGGCCATGCTACCCCAGAAAATACATTTCAATTTGTTTTAAGCTTGGGCAAGTAAGGGTTTTGACCTCCAATACCCTCCCCTGCATATGCACGCGATTCCTATTTAAGATTATATGTCAAAATTACAAAATGTTAAGACATCCAACAGCATATAGAAGGAAAGATAGGATATATTTTATTTAATGACACACTCAACACAATTTATTTACGGTTATTAAATCAATATGTTCTAACTTTGATGTCGTTAAACACACACTCCCTAACTTTATCCTTTCCAAATGAAAGAATATTTATTTGAATTTGTCGATTTTAACACGCAAAATTAAGAAGTGAAAACTTTCATTGTCTACTTTAGTATATTTTATTAAAAAACATATACATGATTAATGTGTTACTGGTATACAAACTAAACTTTGAAAGTTCTACTAACACTTTATAAAATATTAAATCTGAAATAGGAAAGTACGATTGTCGATAATACGTTGTCAAGATCAAACTGGTTTTAACAAAAGACTCTAGTACTGTATCCTCAACCGAGAGTTCTTCGTACAGCACTAGATTTCTCTTTTAATTTTTTGAGACGAACCCTACAATTTGAAATCGGCAAACGCACGTGTTAACTGAAACTGACAACATGCTGTCGTTTGTACTTTGCCGAGCTATGGCGGCACTGATGATGAATCGAGTATATACGTTTGATGATATTGGTTCATAGCGAACACACACAAGGTTTTTTTAAAGTTCATTTGAGCTTGTAGTTCATATTTGTACATGATGTTATAATATGGTAACCAGAGAATGTAAAAGAACAAAATTAAAGTTGTTTTGTTTAACGACACCACTAGATCACATTGATTTATTCATCATCGTCTAATGGATGTTAAACATTTGGTAATTTTGACATTTGGTGTTAAAGAGGAAATCAGCTACATTTTTCCATTAGTAGCAAAGAATCTTTTATATGCAGCATCCCACAGACAGAATAGCACATATCACGGCTTTTGATATACCAGTCGTGGTTCACTGACTGAAGCAAGAAATAACCCTTGTATTAAAATAAAAAGAACAACAACAAAAATGTGTCACTAGTATTTTCCTACTAAAATGATACTTGACGGGACATGGGTCTCCAAAAGACCTATGTTTAGCACGCCAGGTGGTAACTGCAGTTTATTGAATGATGCATTTCTGTACCTCTGGTATGTTCTTGGTTGTTTCAATATCTGTAGAAGCTCAAACAAATAATTATAGGATAAAAAAGCTCCATATTTTTATAACTATTTTCAAAGAAAAACAACTAGATTTCACAGATGTACCACAAGAGGTGTAATTATTCAATTTAATGTTTTGCACCATCTTGTTAGCTCATCCAAGTTCATATATCTATTCAATGCCAACTAAGAATAAAATAAGTAAATGAGAGTCTAAACTCAATTAATCATTTATTTACAAAATAAAATATTTTTTGTTTTATATTAGTTAAACAAAAATTAAACGTGTATTTTAACTTTTAGGGCCCCCTTTCAAAACTACATTAAAACAGAAAAAAATATAGAGTGGTTATTATATACCATAACTAAAAAATAAACCCCAAATATTTAACCCACTAACCCAACTCTGGAGAGATGGGGGAAGCAATGAGTGAAGTTTACTCGCTCTCTGCCAACTCAAAAATAAACTCTCCAAGCTAAACTTAATATACTCCTTAAAACAAAACTCAATGGTGGCGTCTAGACAATAATTTATTTAAAACCAATAATTAAAAACTAACAATTCAAGACCAAACCCAAATTAATTACTTTCCCTACTAAGAACTACCATTTATAAACTTAAGATTACTCCAATTAGTTAATTACTCTAACCAGCTTTAATTACCTAACAATAACATTATAATGACATAATGACATACGAGATTTATACCCCTGCGCGTGCTGTAACCTCACTGTGGTGCAGGGATGTAAAATTATATTTGAGAATAGCCGATACAGCACTGGGCATGAGGTGCATCCCGTAATGCTGGATGATAGGCTCCTGGTTGTTGAGTTGGGGGGCATATCTACGGGTATGTGTTCTGGCAACACACCACTTCGGCCTGTTCAGCCAGACAGGTGGTCAAGGAGGCTCGACCTGATCAGTCGGCCGGTCATGCCATGCTCTAGAGCAAACGACCTTTGTTTTGTTAATTTTGTTAAGAACAAACATTGTTTATATACTATTTGTATGTGTTGCTCTTGGGCGACGGCTAGGGTCAATCAGGTTATTTATTGTGTGCTTATTGCCTGAGTATAGCAACCATATATCCCTGGCATGATTGTCTGCTGGTTATCTGCAGCTTTATGTCCCCTTGCTGGACTCCGTCGTGAGGGAGGCATGGCTCATAAATAGTTGAACATTATTATGGATATACCTACATTCGTATCTTCTAATGAGTTTCTTAAAAGGGTCCACGCCGACGTTTCTGACTCCGATGAAGAGTCCACAACTTTGAACGTACAAAAATCAAAGGTAATTTCTGGCAAAACCTGGCCACGGTTCCAGATCATGGGATCATCTGATGATGGGGCCTTGAGGAAATTATCACCCTTTGCAATTGAAAAGGGTCTGCAAGGGCTAGCTGGACAGCTGAATAACATCAAGAAATTGTGGAATGGCTCTTTGGCCAATGAGAGTCATTCTAAGAATCTTCTTAGGTCGAACGTTTTATGGAATGTGCCAACTGAGGTTACACCACATTCTTCCCTTAACTCTTCAAAGGAAGTGATCCATTCTTGGGACTTGGAGGGAGTAAGTGAGGATGAGATTTGTGCATAAGGATACATGTTCGTCTGAATAATGTACTTGTTCCGACGACTACTCTGATCTGACTTTTAATGTACCAATTCTACCAAAGTAAGGGTATTTAAACGTCCTTGTTGTACCTTTCATACCCAATCCCTTGAGATACTTTAAGTGTCAGAAGTTTGGTCATGGGCAGAATATGTTTCGTAACAGATTGACATGTGCTCGTTGTGGTCAATATGATCATGACAGCAGAGCCAGGTCCCAGTAAGCCCAAGTTAGAAAAAGACACTAAGACTCCAAATAGTATGAAAAACAACGGATTCATTTAAACAGTCCTTGTGAATCTTTGGCTGATCTGAATAATCAGATGTATATTTCATCACAAGTTCATCCCCAGTCTAGAAAATCGCAAAAGAAAAAGATAATACCCACACTTCCCCCAAATGACTAATTCAGCCATTCAGTGGAACTGCCGTGGGCTTAGGCCCAATTTTGATTAATTAAGTCTTTTAATTCAAAAACATAATCCTCTTGCATCTGTGGGTGTTTTCATTCTTGTTAACTGAAACATTCCTCAGAGTATAGTAGCATTAATTACAAATTTACAAGCTGTGGCTGTAAAGGTCACGGCTCATAACACTATATCTCTGTGTTCAATTTATTTACCTCCTCGAAACCATTTTAATTTTTATTCTAGGGATCATGGGAGATTTTAATAGTCACCACACTTTGTGTGGATGTGAGGATGTAAATATTAGAGGTAAACAATTGGAAGACTTAATTCTCAAAAATGAATTAATGGTAAAAGTCATACATATTTTCATTCTGTAAGTGGTTCTTTCACTTCTATAGACTTAACCCTTTGTATTCCTTCACTTTTGTTTTGATTTCTCCTGGAAGGTTGGTTCAGACCCTTGTGGTAGTGACCACTTTCCCATTAGTTTGAGAATGATGGACCTCCATCATTTGAAAGTGTTCAAAGGTGGAAGCTGGCGAAGGCAAATTGGATTCAGTTTTAGCATCTGTGCAACACTTTTCCATTACTGATGCTGATGATCCCATGTCTTTGTTCACTTCCATCTTGAAGGACATTGCAGATGAAACTATTCCTAAGACTTCAGCAGTGCCAAAGCGTTTCAGTAAATCATGGTTTACTGATACGTGCAAAGATGCATTCAAAGAGCGAAACAGGTTGCTTGAGCGGTTCAAACATGAACCTACAGCAGACAACCTGTATGCATTTCGTAGTGCTAGGGCTAAGGCTCACAGAGAGATTAGAGAGAGTAAGAAATCATCTTGGAGAACTTTTGTCTTCAAGCTGAATTCACAAACATCAGTACAATTTGTCTGGAATAGGATATATAAAATCAAAGGTAATGAATCCAGTAATACAATTCATCATTTATCTCTCAATAATACGGATGTTACGTCTCATCGTGACATTGCCAATGTATTGGCAGATAACTTGTCTCATATCTCATCTTCTGCTTTCAGTACAGATGCTTTTAAATCTGTCCGAACTAAAGCTGAAAAACAGTCCATTAATTTTTCATCCGAAAATGCTGAAGTATACAACAGGCATTTCTCTATGGAGGAACTGCAGGATGCTCTTCGTAGAGCACACGATACTTCAATAGGGCCGGATGAAATTCATTATCAGTTATTAAAGCATTTACCTGAATCATCTTTTATGGTTCTTTTGAATATTCTTAATAACATCTGGATTTCTGGAGGCTATTATTATTCCTATTCCCAAGCCTGGTAAGGTTCCAACGAATCCTACTAGCTATCGCCCTATTGCTTTGACAAGTTGCATTTGTAAAACCATGGAATTAATGATCAATCGTAGACTTGTCCGGTATCTTGAATCTCACAAATTGCTTACTAACGTGCAGTGTGGGTTCAGATCTAGAGGTAGCACGGTTGATCATCTTGTTAGATTTGAAACGTTTTGTAGGGAAGCTTTCATCCATAATCAGCACTTGGTTTCGGTGTTTTTTGATTTGGAGAAAGCTTACGATACCACGTGGAAGTATGGGATTTTAAACAACCTCCATGGCATGAGCCTTAGAGGTCGACTTCCTATTTTTATATCTCAATTTTTACGAGATAGATCTTTTAAAGTCTGTGTGGGGTCGACTTTGTCTAACATTCACCCAGGGGAGATGGGTGTGCCTCAAGGTAGTATCCTGCCTGTAACTTTATTTTCTGTGAAAATTAACAGCATCACCCAGTGTTTAACACCTGGTGTGGATAACACGTTATATGTCGATGATTTTCAGATTTGCTATAGATCGTCCAATATGTGTATCATGGAACGTAAGTTGCAGCTTTGTTTGAATAAACTTCATCAATGGGCAGCTGACAATGGCTTTCGATTCTCAAAGTCAAAAACGGTTTGTTTGCATATCTACCAGAAAAGAAGTCTCCATTTAGATCCACAGTTGGTTTTGGACAAAAATCCAATTTCAGTTGTGGAGGAGAATACATTTTAGGGGGTTATATTTAACAGGAAACTTATCTTTTGTGCTGCATCTTACATATGCTAAAAAGAAGAGCTTAAAAGCTCTGAATATTTTAAAAGTTATTGGTAATACAGAATGGGGAGCAGACCGAAAGGTTATGTTGTGCCTGTATATATCTCTTATAAGATCAAAATTAGATTATGGATGCATTGTGTATGGGACGGCACGTAAGTGTTACTTGCAGATGCTAGATCCTATACACAATCAGGGACTTAGGCTGTGTCTTGGTGCATTTAGAATATCTCCTGTAGAGATCTTGTACGTTGATGCACATGAACCTTGTTTGGGTGCTAGACGTGCAAAGCTTTCTCTGCAGTATGCCACCAAGATTAACCCATTACCAACACATCCTACCCATGATGCGGTGTTTGACAACAAATATATGAAGTTGTTTGATGCAAGGCCAAATGACATTCGTACATTTGGTTTTCGCATTTAAGCGCTTTTTGTCTCTTTCCAACATTGATTTATCAGACACTTTGGAAACACCTTCATATTTTGTTTTACCACCTAAGATTGTCTTTGATCTTTCGCATATGAAGAAAGATCGTACAGATGCTGTTGTTTATAAAAAGTTGTTTATGGAATTTCAAGACAAGTACCGTGATTATATTCCTGTATATACAGACGGACCACGGGATGGGAATTATGTGGCTTGTGCTACGGTTTTTCCATCAAACACCATACTTTCCGTGAGACTGCTTGACTCAGTATCTATCTTTAGTGCTGAAGTTTGGGCAGTCATTAAATACTTAGAAGAAATCAAAGATTCCATAGCATCCATGTTTATTATTTTTACCGACTCACTTTTGTGTCTCCAAGCTTTGCTCAATATGAAGCTGGACCATCCCTTAATTGGGTTGGTGATACAAAAGTGTGTCTTTTTATCTATTTCAAATAAAGATGTTGTATTTTGTTGAGTGCCCAACCATGTTGGCATCAGGGGTAATGAAAAGGCAGATTCAGCTGCCAAGTCTGCTTTAGGATTTGGCCTTATGCCAGGGTTGGTGTGCCTTATACTGATTTTAAACATTCTATAAGCAAATTTATCTTTTCGACATGGCAACATGATTGGGACGGTGCGGTTGCGAACAAGCTTCATGCCATCAAGCCGGTCTTGGGAGAGTGGCAGTCCTCCTATAGACAGTGCAGGAAGGATTAAGTAGTCTTGTATCGTGCCCACATCGGTCTTACTTACTTGACCCATTCATTTATCTTTAAGAAAGGTCCTCCACCTCATTGCGAACACTGTCAGTGTACTCTGACTGTGAGACACGTTCGATTCCATCTAGAAATTATTTTACAACTTTTATGTGATTTTAATTATATCTATCTGTGATATTTGTATTTTTAAACAGTTCTTTACACTGTATTTTTATTTAACTATTGAATTTTTATATTAATGTTGATCATCACTTTGTTTTCCCCATTACCATAGTTTGACACCTAGTAGCCTATGTAGTTTTCGTGCTGGGGTGTCGTTAAACATTCATTCAGTCATTCCATATTTTGAATTTGTGCATACCTTTTCATCTCTTTGATAAAACTCTTGCTCATTTATTTTTTTATCGTCGTAGGTGACGTAACTGACTTGACAACCGTGGTTACAGTACTTGTGATGGATACCACAGGGACAGGATATAATCAACTTTTGCGAACACCTAATATCATCACGGTTATGACAGTGATTTGTGGATGCATGTCATCACAGCTGTATTCATTGCAATGAGTGCTGTCCTGTGCTAGGTGCTAGGTTTCATTCAATAAAGTAGTCTGAGTGGCAGTCCTATTTGCACTGTACAGAGATACGGTATGGATCATGGATAACGATTTTTGCCGGATAGATTTGATATCTGGATTGCTTGTTTCTGAAAAGCAGCTACGCTATAATACACAGGGCAATACATTTCAGATGTCCATGGCTTGGAACACTGGTTGAGATGGGAAAAGGTCCAAAACAACCGAGAGCGAACGATGCTGGATCTATCACATCTCAAACGAGTGTTTTCCCCCATCTAAGTCATGGAGCTACATATCGTGCTGGTTTATATTACCCAAAAAAGTTAACATTTGTTTTCTTCACAACATTAGATAATATTGGTTTATTAATCATCAGCTATTGGATGTCAAACATTTGATAATTCTGACAAAAAAACTATACGATGCTTAAATCTTCAATGGAAAGGGCAGCAACTCTGATTTCAAGACAACAACTTTTGATATCTGGGGTGATAACAGAGGATTATACAAACTTTTGTTTAACGACACCACTATAATTTTTTTTAATTAATCATCGGCTTTTGGATGTTAAACATTTGGCAATAACAACAACAATAACAGAGGTTATACAACATTTTTTTTAGCGACACCACTAGAACACATTGATTTAATAATCATCGGCCTTTGGATGCAAATAATAGTAATACATTGCTTGGTACATATATGAATACAAATACAAATACAAATACAAATACTGCACATGGCATTACATTATAAAGAGATGTATATTAATAATATACATACATTCCGTGATGTAACAGAATAGAGATATATTGTAAAATATA
>JAECMU010203766.1:0-12825 GCA_016106625.1 Dracogyra subfuscus
TTTTTCATGGTGCAAAGTAGGCTACATAGCTGTACTTTTATTTATTTATTAATTATTGATTTTTTAAAAAAATCGGTTGCCAGGCGGGCAACCTTACTGTGGGTTTTCAGTCGCCCGTCATCGTTTTTAGTCGCCAGTGGCGATCGGGCGACCGTTAAGTGCGGACCCTGCATTGACACTGTCGACTAGTTCTAATGGCAAAAACATGCTTACATTTGCACGTAAATTAGGGCGAAAGCAAAAGGTCTGCTAAGTGCCCACAACTTGCTTTTTCACAAAGCGCTTCATTTGCACGCTTTGCACGTGTATTCTCTGTTCCCAATGCTGAATTTCTGTATAATTGGAGCTTGCGTTTGTGTACGGTGCACACTCCAAATTCGACAATGGTACAATGTCAACTGACTATCGAAGATCGAGGAAGGGCTATTGCTTGGCTTCAGGATGGCAATATGCAAAGAAATGTTGCTCTGAGCCTTGGTGTCAGTCAGAATGTCGTTGGCCGACTTTGGCAACGGTACCAAGCAACGAATTCTGTTCGAAATCGTCCACGTTCGGGAAGACCCCGAAGCACTACAAATAGAGAGGACCACTACATCACCAATATGGCTCTACGTCAACGCACAACCATGCACTGCACGCCGATTACATGACAATCTGCTGACTGCGACTGGAACTCGAGTGTCTGATCAAACCATACGCAATCGTCTGAAAGCCAATAATCTACGCTGCCATCGCCAGGCTGTTCGACCACCACTCCTACCACATCACAGAACGGCCAAACATCACTGGTGCACGCTTCATCTGCAGTGGCAGTGTGTTCAGTGGGGTCGAGTGATGTTCACTGATGAGTCCAGGTATATTCTCCAGTTTAACGACGATCGGGTTCATGTCTACAGACGTCCTGGGGAGCGCTTCGCTGGCGTTAACGTTAGACAACGTCACCGGTTCGGTGGTGGCAGCGTCATGGTGTGGGGTGGCATCTCTATCTACCACAGGACCCCCTCTATGTGGTGTATGGCAATCTGAATGGAATCCGCTATCTGAATGAGATTATCCGGCCGTTGGTTCTCCCAGGCCTTCAGCAGATTGGCGGCAGGGCAGTTCTGCAGGATGACAATGCCAGACCCCACCGCGCCAGGGTGGTAACAGACTTTCTCAGACAACAAGGTATCGCCAGGATGGATTGGCCAGCATATTCGCCTGACTTGGCCCAATAGAGAACGCCTGGGACGAATTAGGCAGGAGAGTTCGGGATAACCATGCCCCTCCGGGATAACCATGCCCCTCCGGCCAACCTTCATGATCTGGGTCAACTTTTATGGCAGAGTGGCAGGCCATTCCCCAAGAGTTCTTCAGACGTCTGATCAACAGCATGAGGCAACGATGTGTCGAGTGTATTCGCCCCATGGGTTGATTCACACACTATTAAACGAATGTGCTAATGTGTAAAATCCATGTTTGACAACCTTCAACTTTGACAGCATGTCATGTGACTTTCTTGTATACAGTGACGTTTATTTGTGTGTTTTTTATAAATATGGAACAATAAATAAAAAAAATTGTGTAGTTTACATCATCAATCTAATACACTCTGAAACGTATTTGGTTATACATTTTTGACCCTTAAATTCTTTTGAGTAGTATATATACTTTATATATTATAGATATAGTTATAGTTATAATTATTGGTAAGTTTATCGATTCATTTACTATTCAGTTACTTCATTGATCCTCATTAAACTATATAATTTATTAATATTTATAATTATGATATGTAACATTTCCCTCAATGTTTATAATTAAACTATTTGAGATATAAAATCTATTATTGTGGTACTGCTTAACATATTACTTAAACATACCCTGTGGATAAGACAGGGGTGTAATATCAACAGGCTGGCTCCCAACTGTTCGCCAAAACCTGTACAGAGCAAATAGTTCATAATTAACCTATATAGTGTATAATGCATGTCATAAAATATAAATCAGAACTTCACTCTTCAATATTATTTTACTATACAGTAGGCCTGATATATAAACACATATCTCAGTTGCAAATAACCAAGTAAAAATAACCAGGGCTTTAGATTGCACCGATTTCGCAACGGTAAATCTTGTGCCCAAAATACGTCTGCCCAAATCAGAGCGCCCAAATTATAAAATATTTAAAAAAAAAAAAAAATTAATTAAAAATTAAAGACAAATATTCAAAGCTGAACGTTTTAAAACCAGTATACACAGTACTTCTTGCAAAAAGCACTCGTCGACCAGCTTACGAGCATTGTCAAACAATTACGGATACAACCGGACAATTCTATAGCCGCTCCGAATTACTTAGTGGCGCTTTCAAATGAAACCAGTTACAATCAATTCAGTCGCCATTGCTGTTCCAGCACAGTTACAAACTTTTATTTTCGCGGGCATCATGCATGGAGCACTAATAGTGTCTTGTACAAGAGTCGATAGAATAGAACTGACATTAGTGCCATAGTTTATGGGTCATACCGTGTGGACGTGTGACAGTTAGGAACGCTTTCATTTTATCATACGAGAGTTGATTTCCAGTATAGTCTTCCTCGAGGATATGTGTTTTTCGTTTTTTTTATTAAATGTATGAAAATACGTCCGACCGCCCCAACAATTATACAGCTCTAAAGAGAACAAACCCTAACCGTTAATAATGTAAAGGTCGGAAGTCCTCAAATTCCGAAATAAAAAGGATTCCCATAGTACAGACATTTGAATGAGCCTGGGTTTTTTTTTATGAGGTATCATATAACTACGTACACACATATGCATATTTATTAGGCTCCTATTTATTAACAGACTTATGGACTACTAAATTGTAGTATTGCATTGTGCAATTCTTAATAGTGGATCTTATTGATATTACACATTTTAATTGTAAAAACAAAATACATTAAATAGTCTTGCATTACCAGCCTTTTTCTTGATGAAATTTACTTCTAGAATGAAGGAAATTACATTTCAGAATATCTAGTTTAAAAAAAAAATCCAGGGAAACATGCCCCCGAACTGCCCCGTAGATACTCGGGCGCATTGCGCCCTCGAATTCCGTTGTGCCCAAATTAGTGCAATCTAAAGCCCTGAATAACATAGCAATATCAAATGGGTTATAAAAAACCCAACAGAAATCCAGCTATACTCATTATACCATAGCAATATACAGCCCTTGAAATTCGGACAAGTTTGCAACGGCAGTTAAGTGCCGTCGCAAATCAATTTTGCAACGGCGTTACGACGGCAATGTTTAAAAAAATATTAATGCTGTCAAAAGTATTCATATATGATCCACTGCTGTAATAATATGCTAAAACATAACATCTCAACTTTACTTTCGTAAGCTTCTATACTGGAATAAACCAATTTATATTAATTAAGGAAACTGAGCTACACACGATAATAAATGTATGCTTCTCTCTGGGATCTGTAATTGGACAGAGTTCACAGATTTGCGACGGCAATGAAATGCTGTCGCAAATCAAGTTTGCGATAGCTTTTGCGACGGCATTGCCGATTGCCGCCGCGAATTTCGAGGGCTGAATATAATGTAATATTTTATTAACCTATTTATATTTATTTATTCAGATTTACATTTAAGTAAGCATATTATTTTTATAATTAAGTATTTATTTAAACTAAATTGTTACAAACCTGCATGTAATTTGTCTCTGCCTTGACTGTCAGGAAAAGATGTGTCCCAAGTCAGTGAGGAAAGCATGCAACCTTGTGCAGTTAGTGTTCAGGTAAAAACAAATTAAGGGCCCTTCACACCAAAACCGAATCCCGGTGCGTTTTGTGGTGCGATAGCTGGACGAAAATGGCTTTAACATTA
Source organism: Dracogyra subfuscus (assembly GCA_016106625.1). Classification (NCBI taxonomy): domain Eukaryota; kingdom Metazoa; phylum Mollusca; class Gastropoda; order Neomphalida; family Peltospiridae; genus Dracogyra; species Dracogyra subfuscus. The sequence continues at coordinate 3,857 of JAECMU010203766.1, forward strand.
TTTCATTGCACCGTTCACACAGAAATCGCGCAGGGTAAAACGCAAGCGGGAAACGCACCGGTTGCCGCACAAATAGCTCGCCGACTGATTTTCATGCGATTATCGTGGCGTTTTTTTTTTGCCAAACTACAAAACATGTGAAAACGTTGCACAATATCGGGTTTGACATGTGCATGTTTCATTTTACACTACCAGGATGGCCGAGAAGGACTTTTTCTTTTTCTATTTTTGGCCTTTGCATATACATAAAGGGCCAAAATAAAGCCCACATCATCTTCTGAATCGGCCTACCAACACGTGCCTACAGTAGCATGGGGGCTTCCGACTTGAAAACAAGGACATTGTGCTGTACCCGCAGCTGTTACCAAAGCGTTTTCCGCGGGGGTTTGAACCCCTTTGTGTGCGGTAATCGCTGCATTCACCGCTGCGGCTAACGTGCGGTTTTGGTGTGAATGGCCCTTTACAGTGTTGAGAGTTAGCCAATGAAAAGAAATAGAAATATATCAATACAAGTAAGCTAAAGGTGAACAGCACACACACTACTGTACCATGAGTGCCTGTCAGGTTAGGCTTAAGTTATACTGATTATACTGAAACAATGAAATTAAATAGCTGCCACAAGAAATATTAAGTACTTGGGATACTTCTTTATACATCTGTAATCTGTAATATATACTTTGTAAGCAAAGAGCCTGAAATAAAACATTAGTTACTTAAATACTTAAAATTAATTTATTTAAAATTATAACTTATTAACATATATGCTAAAACCAACCTGTACTACATGTGAGTGTGTGTGTATGTATGTATGTATGTATGTATGTATGTATTCATGTATTCATGTATGTATGTATTCATGTTTGTATGTATGTATTCATGTTTGTATGTACGTACCTATGTACCTACCTACCTATCTATCTGTCTGTATGTATGTCTGTCTGTCTGTCTGTGTGTGTGTGTGTCTGTGTGTGTGTATGTATGTATGTATGTATGTATGTATCTACATTTTTTTTTAAACATAGCTGTTATTAGTCACTGTATCCAGGTTACCTGTTGCCACCACAAAGGCTTCTAAGTGCATCTCTGGATTGGCCATTAGACCAGTATGCTTGCTTCCAACTTTACTTGTGTAGTCACACCCTGTTAGTGTGTGGACATCAGGCAAAACATGACACAAACTTCGTTCTATCTTCTTTGAAAGGATGTGTATCAGAATGTATCTTGTCAAGTCACCAACCCCGGCCTTCACCTACAGTTCTTCAAGGCCGTTTGCAATTCAGCTTGTTCCAGTAGAACACAACAGCAAAATACATTGTTTAACAGCATGCATCACATGTGGTATAATCCTCATGTCAACCTCTTCTATATTACACTTTAGTTCTTGAACCTCTACAGGAATTGTTGTCCAACACGGAACGACGATGCTGTTTCACAGAAATGACTGACTATAATCTCCACCGTAGGAGCACCCCAATTCCGTTCTAACAGGGCTTCTAGATTATGATAGCCCACTCCTATGACTAGTGATATTCAGTGTTGGACTAGTGAATAATTACTTTAACTAGCCCGATGGCTATTGGGGGAATTTAAAAAAATAAATAATTCAAATACTGCATTTAGATATTTTATAAATATGAATATCCTTCCCCCTCTTTCCACCCAAGTCTAGGCTTTTTAAGCTAAGCTCCCTATTTAGGTGACATATCTGATTATTACTATTAGTAAAATTGTACTTATTTAAAGTAGGACTAGTGAATTTTTAATCATGGCCAGTGAATTTTTATAAAATTCTAGAAGCCCTGGTACTAACACCTCTGCATGAATGAGGCATTCAAAGTTTGCTTTGTTGACATTGGATGGCCAAAACCTGTCCATTTCTTATGGGAGAGGGGTTTCCCTGGACACATCATACAGTTCTATGGGTGACTTCTTCTCTCGCCTTTGCTGCTCAGAATCCTTCAAATATGTTTCCATGTAGGAATCCAACACAAAATCAATTCTTGAGGCATCCTTTGCCGTAGAGGCAACGCAGCCTAGAAAGGCATCACAGAATTCACAATTTGTTTTAGAACTTTAAATCTTCCGAATATTTGCCATCACATAAACTATACAGCATGTTCCCATGGAGTCAGCAGGTTTCGGAGATCTTGTGTCCTGGTCACTGAGATGAGCTTCATGTTCGTGGACAATTTCACTTTTAACTGACATTAGGCCTTCGTCATCAAATAGAGGAGACCTTGTACACACATCGTACTGCAGGAGTTCTCCATCATCCATCCTACCACTGGGGTTTTTCTCTCGACATAACCATATGTCTGACGCCGATATAACCGTACTTATAACGTGTTGAGTGCGTCGTTAAACAAACAAACAAACAAACAAACCATCGTCCATCCTCATTCCTTTGCAGTCTCTAGCGTATGTTTCATCTGAGCATCTTCTCACTTGTTCACTTCTGTTTTTCCTTTGTGCAAGATTGAATCCTTGTGGATTGCAGCAAAGGTTTTAAGGTTAGTACGATGAGTCACGTCTGACAGTCGAACAGTCTTGTCCATGTACTTTTCAATACAAAGTTTCTCATAGGCATCATCACCAATTCTTTCTACATTGAGCAGCTGTTCTCTGATATCTTCTCACATGACTTCTTAGTTAAAATATTGTGGAACCTTTTCTCCCTTGGGGGAGTGAGGAAGGGATTCTTATTCTTCTCTATGACATCTAGTATGGATTGGATGTTGGCCTCTTCAAACTCGGTTGTTGCCTTGCTGGGTTCATAAGAGGAACTACCTGTACAAGCAAGTTCTCTGTGAAAAGTTTGTGATGGTAATGATCTCATGATATATCAGTTCCCACTTGGCAACAAACGTCTTCCTTCGTGAACTACCAATTATTCCTGATGCACCTTTTTTGGCTCCATTAATAGTCTGCTCAACTGCTTTGAAACATCCCATTGTTCGTTTTACCCTTCATAAACTCTGAATGCACTTCTCACTGAATCTCAGGCAGCCTCTTCATGTCCTCAGTGTGCAGGGAGCACCATCTCAAGTAGTTCTCGGAATCAAAAGCAGCAAACAGATCTTGAATGGCTTGTATCTGAAGGCTCCAGTTTCCTTCACGATCACTCCGAATTAGGTTCTGAACATAAGACACCAGGTGTAAAAAGGTGTTCCAATACTTAAATGACTCACTTTCCTCACTACATTTTGTTTAATGAATCATTAAACTTCATCTACTAGTTAAGAGCCGATATGGTCCTGGTGTATGTGTGAAAGAAGGACACACTTTGGGAGATTTCGATGCTATTTTGTCTTTAAAAAAAAAAGAGGAAAATAAAAGGTGTATTTAACGACGCACTCCACACACTCCATTAACGGTTATATGGGGTCAGACATATGGTTAAGCACCACACAGATATTGAGAGGAAACCCGCTGTCACCATTTCATGAGCTACTCTTTCCGATTGGCAGCAAGGGATCTTTTATTTGCGCTTCCCACATGCAGGATAGCACAAACCATGGCCTTTGTTGAACCAGTTATGGATCACTGGTCGGTGCAAGTGGTTTACGCCTACCCATTGAGCCTTGCGGAGCACTCACTCAGGATTTGGAGCCGGTATCTGGATTAAAAATCCCATGCCTCTGCTGGGATCCGAACCCAGTACCTACCAGCCTGTATACTGATGCCCTAACCACGACGCCACCGAGGCAGGTTATTTTTTCTTTCAAATGCATGAGGGTATGGAGTAAATCCTTGTATTTTAATGCTTGGTTGTCTTCGTTGAAGAAGGCTTCCCACTCTAACCCTGCAAATGCCTTTTTCGGCAGCTTAAGTCCTTTCAGAGATCTCACATAGTTTTTTCTGCCTGTGACCAATTCTACAACATACACTCTAAAAATGCAACTCTCTGTTAGTATGCTTTCTGCCCCATTTCTCTTTATGTCACTGACAATACAACCCAAAGCATCTTTAGCCATGTAGAAGGAACCAAGGCACAGCACAATATTTCCAAATACCATGCTATACGGTACACCCCTTCATCACAGGTCACAGGAAGCTTTGGCTATTTCCTTTGTCCAAACATTATTCAGGAGATCTTGGTTAACTGGATGAGAAGGGGAAACCATGTAATCTTCAGGGAGGTCTGGCTTCTTGGCAGGCTTGTGGAATTCTTGCAATGACTGGCTCTTTAGCTCAGCAGTGAATGTCAGTCATTAGTTTATGTAATGTCGGCAACTGTACAAGTCCTGCCACCTACAGTGATGGCTAAAAACCAACCTGAAATTAAACTAATTGTTGGTTTCGTACATAGTCCCATATTTACTGGTAAGTCTCATGTACCGATTTGATTGTGTTCATTGGTATATATTCTGCTGATCGACCTGAAACATACCAAACTACATGTCAAAGCTAAAATCGTCAACGCTGATGGCAGTGCTTTGGTCAAAGACGAGAAGGTGGAACCTGTCAGTCTATGGCTCCAGAGTTTGTGGTCGCAAGTGGACCTGACCCTCAATGGAAAACTCATCACCACCTCGACTAATCTGTATCCATACAAGAGTTATCTCAGTGTTGTTCAATGACACGTCCACAGCCAAGGAATCATCTCTGCAATCACAACTGTACTACACAGACACGAGAGATGGAAACACTTTGGACGAAGCGGATCCAATAACTGGGACAAACAGTGGACTTGCTAACGGAGGTGCTTTTTGTGAAACCAGTCACACCATGGATATGGAAGGACCGCTATATGAAGACTTTTTCGACATAAAGCGTTATCTCATCAAATGCGTCAATCTACAGATCAAACTGTTCCGGACCAGGCCTTCCTTCAGTTTGATGGTAGGAGAAGACAATCCTGATTACAAAGTCAAGATCCAAGATGTGTACCTCAGAGTCTGCAAAGTGCGACCCAATACGGCCATCGATCATCACAGCCCACACCAAGACACTGAAGCCAAATATGCTTTCACAAGGAGCAACATCAGGGCTCAATGCAGAACCTTTTTTTCACTTGCTGCTGGCTAGTAAAGAATATAACTTACTAGCCAAGTTTCTTCATCCACTCGCCAGTTTTATCCAGTAACAATAAAAATAAATGCAATATTCGTTTGAGTATGTTTTATTATTATGTTTTGTAACTTGTTTATTATCATTATTACAGACTTAAAGATTTCGTAGGCGTGTTCAGCCTGATTATATCTTCTAAGCCTAATATTTTGTACTCGCCAGTTGGCTATTACTTGTTAACAACCAGTCGCCAGTAAACAAAAGTTATCCGCAAATGCGAGTGTTTTACTCGCCGTGTTGAGCCCTGAACATCAAATTGGCCTCCATACCCAAGGGACAACTCAGTTTCACTTGGGATCACTTGTTTCAAAACAAATGTCCCAGCAAAGTCATGGTGACGCTGGTCTCTGCCGAGACAATCAATGGCAGTTACACCAAAAATCCATTTAATTTTGCCATGTACGATCTCGACACCATTGCCTTATTTGTGAATGGTGAATCGTTACCTGCTCAACCGCTACACGTAGGTAATAATCAGTACATCTCGGCCTACAACAACTTGTTCATAGGAAGAGAATCCATAGGACTGGACGTGTCTAGAGAGGATTTTAGAAGTGGATATGCTCTGTATCAATTCACCTTGAAACCTTACCACTTGAAGGACGGATACCTGGATCTTATAAAAAGGGGTAATCTACGACTGGACTTAGCTTAAAAAAGCCTTACCAGAAACAGTCAACTGTTTGATCTACTCAGAAGACAACCTTCTGCTTCAAATCGACGGAGCCAGGAACATCTTGTATGCATGAACACTTTACAGTTGGTATGTGCTCTGAACGCTGATCCACTCACAAGACATGTCAGAGTCTATGCTGCAGATGAACTTCCACTGCACCGACTGACTCGTTTTCCACGAGGATTCATCGTCAATACAGAACCATCGACGATGAGAGGACGACACTGGGTGGCCCTATGGTTAGACAGTGCTCACCATGGAGAATTCTTTGACAGTTTTGGAAAGACTCCAGAATATTACCAGAGACAGTTTCGAGCCTTTCTGCAGAGAAACAGTGTATGCACCCGCTACAATGGCAGGGTGCTTCAAGACGTCAACAGCAACTCATGTGTACTGTTTGCTTTGTTTGATGTCATGATGAAATCGACAGGATTTTCGCTCAGAGACATTCAAATTTGTGTTTTTTTCAGATACTAGAGTCAACGAAGCCATTGTGTATCAGTTTGCCTTAACTTATTTTAATCCTTGTATATTATAGGTTTTGCCCTTAAGGCCTCTCGATGTAACACAATGTGTGTCCATTTTATACATGTGTAGTTGTCTCTACAGAGACCAGAGATTGTAATTAGAAATTAATTAAAAACACCCCAAAATTTCGCTAGCCCACACAAGTCCTACTCGAATCGATGGACGGTTGTGAGGTATGGCACTGTGTTCTGTTTTTACTACAACAAAAAAATCAACACAACATAACAACAAATACATTTTTCAAATCATTTATTTGATCCCGTTTCAAACCAGTGGAGATAAGGGTTAAGGTGCAGACCTCTATTCCACTTTACAATGATTTCCATTTAAATTGTGTTTTTTTGTTCTTTTGGTGTGGTATTTCCTGTTGGCGCTTCTGTCTCTGTAGGGTTGGTTCCATCTTTATTGATTTCTCTGGGGTCAGCATCTTCTTCGGGTCAGCCACAGGTTTGGACAAAATGGGAGGTGTTTTTTCCTTTCCATCTTGAATTTGTTCAGATTGTGTGGTATCCTTCACTTGTCCTTTTAATAGTCATCTATATTTTTCTTCAAGCACCAGAATGTTTTTTGTGTTGCATTATACTGTCCTTAACAAGGGTGCTATACTCTGTAACACGAGTATGGTGATATCAGCTCGTAACACCTTTTTCTTCTTCTTGGCGGAAACCGTTTTGTCACCCAACTTTTCAAATGTTTGTTTGGAGAGTGGAATGTCACCATACAATATATTGGCAATAATGAAGGTCAAGATTTTCAACTGATCCATGGTAATATGTTTCAAGAGTAGATTTGTCTGTTTCGTTGATTTTCCATACAACAGGAACCGAAGAAAAGACAAGTTCTGCTTGATGACTTGAGACATTTTGATGTGGCTTTGAAAATGGGCTGCTATTTATACTCTCGGGATGTAGACGATGGAGTCTTCATTGGGAAATATCCGAGTTCTCAATCTCAGCTTATCACCACCATGGGGTGACATGTCCACAACCAAATAGTTAAAAGGGGTCTTCATGGCATCCCTATAAGCTTCCACCAATACACCAGCATGGCCGGGAAACAACTGACATGTATCTCTCACATTTTTAAAGAGGACAAGATACCACGTGTTGAGAGCAATGGTTCTTGCAGACTTTCCCTGTCCATAGAGATTTTGGGTAATAAATATGATGCTCAATCTTCTGTGATGACATCCTTGGGTAAACAACAGTTCTATGTCTTTGTGTTCCAGTACTTAGTACATGAGATCATCCAAGATGATAAGTCCATGTTGTCCCATCAGCAAAGTCTTCTATGTCCACCTCTGTAGGTACCCCCAAATGAAATGTAAGGTTACTAGTCTTTTCCATCTCGTCATAAAGTGGCTGGTACACACCATAACAATACATGATTTTCTTTGGAGGGTCTTTGACGTACATACCATTCAGGTTCTTCAGGAGTCTGTCCAGCACCTGTGGGGCCTGATACACTGTGTTTCCCACCAAGACGTGTGGGATCCACCACTGCTTCTGGACTCCACGAAATGGCACTTTTAGGTAATGTGGGTTCCACTGCTTCAGATGTCTCCTTTGTCAAACAAGATACTCTTGTCTTTCAAACTACTTGAGATAGATGGTTAGGAAGTCTCAATAAATTCTTGGCCTGACATCCTGGAACTGGACAATCTTTTCTGATACGACCCATAGCAACAAATGTATCTACTAAAATAAACTACTTTGCAGATCACAACTATTTTTATAGTGTGGCCCTGAGTGTGGCCCCGAGTGGGCCTATGGCTCTGAGCGGCCCTGAGTGGGCCTGAGAGTGGGCCTATGGCTCTGAGTGGCCCTGAGTGTGGCACTGTGTGGCCCTCCAACATACAAATGTGTCCCTCTAACATACAAATATGTCCCTCTGTGTCCCTCCAACATTGTCCCTCTGAGTCTAACCATGTGAACCTCAAACATAAGAAAGTATTCCTCTATGTATCCCTTTTGTCCATAATGATGTTTCTCTCCTGTTTCTTGCCAGTGACATAAATGTCTCTGCTGTCCCTTGTTCACCACGTGGAGGTCAGAGAGATTTGAACAAGATATACCAAATTTGATGTTTGATACCAAGTTTGATGTTTTCATACCGTGTTTTTTTTTTTGTATTTAGGGAGACTGAAATGGAGGGGCAATACCAAGTTTGATGAACTATGCCAGTGTGTGTTTTTATATCCAAAACATTAGTTTGCAGCTTCCCCCTTAAACACAACTTGTTTGTGTCCAAGAGGTGAGTGGAGATTTGGATAATGCATGGAGAATTTAGACTACCTATAAAATTTTGAATCGCGGGCCTAAAAAAACGAGTATTGACGTGCTAATTCACAAATTTATCAGACTATTTATATACAAAAATAAACAAAAGTGAATTTGAACTACGGCCAAACAAAGTCCAATTAAAAAAAAGTTTCAGTTTGGAGACTCATACCAAGTTTGATTTTGGGGGGTAAATATCAGGTTTGATGTTTCATAACGAGATTGATTTTGGGAGACAAATATAAAGTTTGATGTTTCATACCAAGTTTGATGTTGAGAGAAAACATTTTTAATAGCCATAAGGAAGAGTGTCCAAGTTGTCTTGAATGACATGTTTGGTGTACACTAGCCTGCAGGGCTCGCGCTGCCGTTCGCCAAAGTCGCCAATGGCGAAAAATAAAAAAAATTGGCGAAAG
>JAECMU010203929.1:0-16343 GCA_016106625.1 Dracogyra subfuscus
ACACAAACCTGTGAATTGGATATACATTTTATGTACCTGCGAATTCTCAATTTAATTAAAAAATTTTTTTAAATAGAAGCGTAATTTGTTAAATATAGGGGAGCGTTATTTTGCACCCGTCAGAATGAGTTGACGGGGTCCACTGGCCTGATTGCGCTCGCACCCGTCAAAAACGGTCTGCTCCACCCCTAACTGTTTCATAATTTGCTCTATGTTGTTGCTATTGATTTTAGTGCCATGGTAAATACTTGTGATTTCTGCTTGTAAAATACCTAGGCTAAGAATGCTGACTTCACAGTATATTCCATTTATTAAAAAAATATATATAAAAATAAAATAATTAAAATTTACTGTCATTTTAAAATCCAGCTAACTTATTAAATTTCACCTCAGTCTTGCCAATCTATATCTAACAAATATGATTATTGTAAACTAATTTTATTCAGTGTACATTTAACTGCAATTTGTATAAATACCGCATGTTCATTTCCCGCGATCTGCATGCGTGCTCTCAACCATGGATACGAAATTAACAAAGAAATAACCGACTCTGAAGTGTGATGTATTTGTGCCGAGAGCTGTCTTCAGTTTAGCCAACGAATGTTCTTCCTAACGTTCGCGAACTATTTGATTGGTGTCCATTGTTTCCATTTGGTTTAACATGAAGTGCACAAACCAGTCTAGCAAACATTTTATTTTCACTCGGTCTGGCTGAACTCAGCCCTTTGGATAGCCTACATGTTTTCGGCCCTGAACTGGCATGTGTATTCAAATTGACACACATTGTCTGTCTGTTTTATTACTTTGGTTCAAAGACTTTATAAAGTCAAAGTAACAATTTACAGACAGCATGATTTTATACATGATGAATGCATGCCGTTAAAATTAATAACCGTGATTATTAAAATAAGCAAATTTCATTAGGCCCACACTATTCAAGATGACATCGTTACTTGTTACTGGTCGCGAGATAGATATTACGCTCATTTAATATTTGGTATCATTATTACGTTTGAGTGTTGGATAGATTATGTAACAATTTGTTCACATTAGAAGAAAAAAAGCCAAAATTTTAGTAACTTGCAAATGTTATTAGCATTTTTAAAATAAAAATTGGCCAATGGCTAATTTGGCTACTGACAGCGTGAGCCCTGAATAGTGCCCTGTTAATTTTGGACAGCATTTTCCGGCCATGAACTGCATCACAGCTTTCCACGTTTACGATACTCGAGTCGTACACTAACATCGGTCTAAATTGACCTGATTTTCGCAGGAATTTTCGTACTTCCTGACCGGGGTATCCCAATCGACGGGAAATGTGCAGAAAAGATGTGCGTCAATAGTACCGTTCGCTGCATTTAAAAATGATAACAGAAACCAAACAAAATTGCGAAATATATGTTTTTCAGCCCAAAATTTTCACTTGTCCAACAGAAAAGCTCCAGCCATATTCTGTTTGTCCGTGATACAAATCTCACTTGGCGCGGACAAGCTTTATTTCGAACGCTGCCTAATGCTGTTGGTTCATCGTCCATTTCAGTGTCATCGCTTTCTGATACAGACACCAGTTCTGGGTCAGCAGCCTGTGAACTCAACCTATAGACCTTCAGGGTAGATTTTGAGACGGGCACAAACGTATGGAATTGAAGAGTCCTTTTAATTGTCCTGCCAACTCAAATATTGCTTTCAGTTCAATTTCTAATTTTGCTACTTCCTTGTCTGAGACATTGAAAAACTTTATACCTGGGATATTCTCCTTTTAGTAATCAAACATGGCGTCAGTAGTTAATATTTGATTGCTATAAGGGCGCTGCAGACTGGCTTTAGTCACAAGACGCTTAACTGTACCTCCTATGCCATCACAGGCACTCTTACCATGAGATGTCGCAAAGAGGTTTTGGGGAGTAGACCCTTAGAGGAAAGTCTAGTAGCTATACATGCATGACATGATGCCTGCTATTCAAGGATCCAATTAGAATAATGTAGCCTCAAACGTACACACACTCTCATGATATAGCCTACACATAGGTATCCAGTCAGGTACTGTACAAGACCGTGTACACACAGTTTAGCTACATACACTCATTACATTATTATAGTTGACTTTGATTAAATTATCTGGTTTGATTTACAAAATGGTCTGAAGCATGGCAAGTCACTAAGACTGTGTGTACTTACATCTTATAAGGAATCACTGTCCAACCTCTAAAATATCTTGAAAAATGATGATCAGTAGTTTTCTTTGTTTTCTGGCTTTTATAGTGGATTTGCTATTTGAAGCCCAGACATGCATAGTTCAACTTTATTTTACAGGCTAATAAGAAATATTATATCTTCAATTCTTTTAGATTGTTTAGACAACATTTTGGGCTAAATTTTCAAGGTGAGTTAATTTCAAGGTAACCTGTCCCACATGACCAAATTCAAGGTCAAAGTAAAGGTCAAAAGGTCACCACTAGAAATATCTATTTCATCCAGATTGATCAATTGGTTACTGAAATATGGTCATTTGAATATTGGCGGCGACACCAGTTTTGGTCAAAATCGCCAAATTTGGACAGGCTGTATCTCGGAAACCGCTGGTCCGATCTCTCTAAAAATTGGAATATGATTGTTTTAGCCCCAATAACCCCAAATGCCAACAAAATCGGAGAGGGTGAGGTGACATCCATTGGGTGATTTGACATGGAATGACCCTATTATATTAACATGGTTGAAAATTAATATGAAACCTAGGGCTAGTTGAAGAAAGTACAGTTAAATTATACATATTAATTAGGGTAAAAGATAATGCAGTACAAAGAGACTAAAAGTATTCTGTGAGTACAAAGAGACTAAAAGTATTCTGTGAGTGTCAGTCTTTCTGGTGATGTAAGAAGGATGGAATAAACTTTGTGGCCATGCAAGAAGGGCATTGAATAGGGACTACCGCAAAAAATCCTGTACCCATGTCTATACTAATGGCTCTTTTGAAAATGCTGTCAAAAATGGAGGCGATGGTGTCGTTATCAAGATAATTTGTGTTTGTTGTTTATCATCTAAATTCATGGCAACTGGATATCTCTCCACCAACCTGATAGCTTCCGGCCTATGAAGGTGAACAGATTCTGTTGGCTATCAGGAGTGAATTTCAAGACCCTAGCACAAGAACAAACTTGATCCTTCAATGGTTCCTGTCCCTCTATGGCGTGCCAAGTAATGAAGAAGCTCTTAAATGCGGAAATCAGATTCCAGAAGATACTCAGTGGTAAAAACCACCATAAAGAACAACTTTTAACACCATATGGAAGTGGGAAAAGAGAAACCCTTTAAATGTCTAGTCTCACCTCTTCAGATTCAAAGTTGCCCACACTGATAAAAGTAAAGTTTGTTTTATTTAACGATGCCACTAGAGCACATTGATTTTTTTTTATCTTATCGGCTTTTGGACGTTAAGTATATTGTCATTATGACCGTTTTTTAGAGGAAACCCACTGTCGCCACATAGGCTTCTCTTTTACGACAGGCAGCAAGGGATTTTTTATTTGCACTTCACACAGGCCGGATAGCACAAACCATGGCATTGTTGAACCAGTTATGGATCACTTTTCAGTGCAAGTAGTTTACACATACCCATTGAGCCTTGCGTTTTTATGGAAATATACATATACTAGTACTACATCTGAAGTAATACATATACTAGTACTACATCTGAAGTACAGATGTTTTGGCTTGTATATTTTGGTTTATTTGTATTTATGTAGCTATAATCTAAGAGAATGCTATGAGAAGAATGCAGAACTGAAGCAGGTTATCAACCAGATCAACAGTGGAAACCTGCTGTTGCCACATATGCTACTCTTTTACAACATGCAGCAAGGACTCTTTTATTTGCACTTCTCACAGGCAGGATAGCACAAACCATGGTCTTTGTTGAACCAGTTATGGATCACTGGTCAGTGCAAGTGGTTTACACCTACCCATTGAGCCTTGCAGGGCATTCACTCAGGGTTTGGAGTCGGTATCTGTATTAAAAATTCCATACCTCGACTGGGATCCAAACCCAGTACCTACCAGCCTGTAGACTGATGGCCGGTCCCACACTGATGAATGCAGAGACATAAGTCAAGAAGCTTTGTGGTATCCTGTGGACCTCAAAGAGATACCGGTGTCGTGGTTAGGCCATCATTTTGTGGATAATTCAAGTGTGTGTAATCAGTATGTGCATATACATGTATATATATTTTTAAACAACAGTTGTGACATATTTGTCTTGTTTTACAGCGTATATACTACCTGTCCATGGAGTTTTATATGGGTCGAACATTGTCCAACACCATGATAAACCTAGGTATTCAAAGCTCCTGTGATGAAGCAATGTATCAGGTAAGAAACTGGACAGTTACCAGTGGAGTTCTTACACATTCTGAAAATTTTATTTTTTTATTTTTATAAACAAACTAGTAACAATTATATGCAATACATTATAATATTAAAGTAAAGGTGATTAGTAAATAGATTTAATAACTGATATTACAATAAAGATGTTTAGTATATACCGTACATGTAGATAGCAAAACTGATTTGATATCTGAAGTCGTAACCAATGCTTTTCTACAGCCACATAAAGGCATTTACAAATGTTAATTATGACTAGTCTTTGGGTTACATAATACATGTGTAAATGGATTAATTTAAAGATCCATGGATTATAATAAAACTATTTTTACAAAATATATTAGCCATATGTTGACGCTTGATCATTTTAAAGTCTTTTTCAAGATCATCAATTAAACCATGAAACCGTAGGCTGTGTTTGTAATTACAATATATCTAAATTATTCCTGATGGTCACAGGGTTTCACTGTTTAATAAAGCAGGTTAATTGTCTTTTAGTTGGGTCTTGACATTGAAGAACTTGAAGAGATTGAGGAGGATGCTGGTCTTGGAAATGGTGGTCTTGGTCGACTAGCAGCTTGCTTTCTTGATTCCATGGCAACACTGGGTTTGGCTGCATATGGTTATGGGTTGCGTTATGACTATGGCATTTTCACGCAGAAGATTTCCAATGGCTGGCAGGTAAATAAATAGATGTAATTTAATATTTTTGTAATTGAAAATAGAAAATGGAAAAAAAATCACTGATCAGTCAAGAAGTAATTTTTATAGTTTAAATATTGTTTTCATTGATACAGTTGTATTGATAAATTGAAAGGTGTCATATTGTATTATTTTATATTTATTTGTAATAATAACTATAAATCTTTGCATAAATAACTCTGATTTTAACTCAGGAATATTTAAATTGTAAATATTGTTTAGATACAGATGTGTTCGGTATGACTAGGTTCCTGTCTTATTATATCATGTAACATATCTTGTGAAATCGGCAAAGTTAAATTATGTTGGTGGGAAGCCATCATTATGCAGTTTTGCAGTCTTGCATTTCCATCTAATACCAGTGTTTCTAATATTATAATACAGCTAGCTTGTTGCCATTTTCAAAATACATTATTACACTAAAAGGTGGAAAAGATATCAATGTTTTATCAGTGAATGGCAACTTAATACATTTTACATGACCTAGGATATCAATGAATTATGATCTATTCAAAATGGTTAAATATAATAAAAGCTTATTTACCACGTGAGGATTAAGTTAGTTATTGGTAGGCATTACATAGTTTTTAATGATACAGTCACCACAATTACATCTTTGTGTGTTGATCAAATTATTTATCTAAAACAGCATCTGATATCATATACATATATAACAAGAGAGAGAGAGGATAATAAACAATTTTACCAGTTTATTATTATATTTATTACACCAGATTTCTGGGATTTTAAAAACCTTTATTTTCGATGTACACCAGCTCATGTATATAGAAACGATGAAGACTACTTTACACTGTCCAGGGTTTTGCTTTAACTTTGTCTTTTAATCTGTTCACAGATCATTTTCAGAATCCAAATTTCTATATATTCTGTAATAATAAATCTGCATTAAATTACATCTTTATTACAAGTTTAACACTAAAACCAGAAAGATGCAAACTATGTGACGTCATTTTGCGCATTTGTCAAATCGTGATGATGTCATATTTAGTATCGACAAGGTGATTGGTTTGTAAGTGTCAAATTATCAAAAATATTTTCCCTGTTATGAGTGACCACTGAAGTAATAAATGTATATTATTGCATGAACAGGAGTATCATGCAGAATTTATAAATTATGTATGGTACAACCATCGTAAGCTTGCAGCTGCTACAGCAAACATAAGTGTGCTATAACAGTTTTCAATGAACTGATTATTGTTGACCATATACTGGTAATTTATATATATTTATATATATTTATAAATATTACATTTTTCAAATACCTTGTAAATATCAGAGCATATATATTTATTGTATTATCAGTAACAATTATATACCGTAACTGTAATGGACAAATGAAACAGATTGTCAACAGATGGATCTTACATTGGAAGACTTCTGATTAAATTATTATTCAAGACTTATCGAAAAACAAATGAAACATTGCAGATGGAGGAACCAGATGATTGGCTGCGTTATGGTAATCCATGGGAAAAAGCACGTCCAGAATATATGCTACCAGTTAACTTTTTTGGACGAGTGCAGCAAACTGACAAAGGAATGTCTTGGGTTGACACACAGGTAATATTCACATTATTAACTGGTCCCTACCGGTTTAACTGGAGGGGACTATTGATTTCATCTTTCAGTCCCACATGTAAATTTGCAGACTTCTTTTTAGTCCTTTACAGGTCCAACTGGAGGGGACTATAGGTTTCATCTTCTATCTTTCTGTCTGTCTGTCTCATATAGTTTTCCACATTTTGTTTTCCACAATGCCTCGAGATATTGAGCTGAAATTTTGTGTTATAGCTCAAGTTTGACTTTCATGGGGACAGCCTATTTTTGACAAAGTTGACTGTAGGATATAAAAACCAATAAATGCATTTTAATAATTTTCTTCAAAAGAGTGTTTTTTTATTTTACTTTTTATGTACAGTCATACCGCTCTACGATATACCGCTTGTTGCCTAAAGAAATTTGAAGTACAGATTGCCCGTATTTAAATTTACATACATTTACCCGTTTTACTACTGGGTGTAGTTTGTCAATCAAACATTCGCTGAATGTATGACATCATGAGGTACATGCCAGCTTTGTCTCAGGTGGTGGTCATTCAGTAATTCTTTAATTCAAAATCGAGATTGCTATCTTTTTATTACTATTTTAATCCTTTAAAATACTAGTACTATGTAATGTTACGCCTTAGCCCATTCTCCAAATAACTTCATTAGCTCTTACAAATAAAAATAAGAAATAATTTTGAAAATGTCACGTAATTCTAAACAAATACCTCTCCCTCAAGTTTTATAACATACCCTATTTAAGGCTGTCTTTGTTCCGCAGTACTTGTAAGCATATCAGTCAGAATAAAGAGGTATTTAATATAGCTTTTTTAAAGTTTTATTTTGTAACACAACTAGGGCACTTTGGGGCCAGTACAGAGCTTTGGTGCACTTACAATAGTGGAAATCATAAATCACGCCAAAATCAGTTGGGTCCCAAAGTGGGCGGTATAATAAGGTTTCATTGTAAAATATAACACGTCCACAATGGGCGATCTTAAGTTGAAATAAGTAAATAAAGGACAGAATTTTCAAAAAACAAATATGAAATTCAGAACCTAATGCCTTGAACTGAGTAATGATAGTGAGCGGGGTTTTTTTTTAATGAAATGTAATTTATTGGTTTTTGCAAAAGAACTTTTCATCTGAATATGTCCAAAGCTCTCTATAATCTCTATTAATTAATCATATTAATGTTTATTTGATCCCGCAGATGTAATTTATGAGCAACTGAATATATCCAAAGCATTCTATAATCTCTATTAATCATAATTAAAATATAATATAAGTGTAAATTACATTAAATATTTCAAATAAATTAAGACATTTTATTTAGTGTATAATTTTTTGCAGGTAACTAAAATATAAGGTACCACATTTTTTATGTGTACTACCCAAGTAGATTGATACATTGTTTAGATCAGTTTCATTACAAAATGTTAACATTATCAGCAATGGAAAATAGTTTGGTGCAAAGTTTGACAAATCACCTAGCCTGGACTAGTGCTTTTTAACACAAGAACGAGTGACAAATGCAATATTAGTAGCTCGATGGGCTAGTGGCTTTTGCAAAAAAAACATAAAAACATTGCTAGCTCACGATGGGTTTTTTCCTCCACTAATGTATGTTTGATAAATGTTATTCTGACATTGGTTATCGCATAATGTCAACAAATCAATAAGTATATATTAATATTCAACTTGAACTAAATTTGTAACAAGAAGTTTCTACATCGTCAGTTACACCAGTACACGTGATACAGACTTTGTTTTCTTTTCATTTTAAAGTATCTTGACAGAAAATGTCCTTAATGAAATGCATGTTTTGATGCTTGTACAAGTCACGTGGTAGTAAAATGTTGCATATGTTAACAAGGTAACAAAGGTGTGAATTGCCAATCCCAATGAATTAACTAGCACAACTGAAGTACAACCCGAGTCATGTTTGTCTTATTTGTCTATTGTCTTCTAATTTAATGCTTCACTTACTTGCGATAGGGATGTTGGCAATCAGCACCAACCGCAACCAAGTATCTTTGTTGCTACTGATTAACAATCTCGCTGTTTTGTAACGGATGTTTTTTTGTGTTTCTTCTTCATAGCTAAATACTTGTATACACTGGCATTAATAAACAATGTATTTTAGGTGGTGTATGCCATGCCTTTCGATAATCCTGTGCCAGGATATGGAAACAACACAGTGAACACATTGCGACTATGGTCAGCAAAAGCTCCAATCAGCTTCAATCTGCAGTTCTGTATGTAACTAGTTAAATCAATACAGCATTTGTTTAAATCTTTTACAGTGAAAGAAATAAGTGTAATTTTTCACTTATCCACTGGTCTAGAAATCTACCTATCAACCAGTATTTTCACATGTCCAAATAAGTTGTTCATTTTATTCAAGTGCCTGAACAATGTTTTTTATTACTCAAAATGAAACAGCATTATAGTTTTTGACTTGTCTTCTGGCCAACCACTGATGCACAGTTTGCTTGTTAGAGCAGATTTTCATTTGTCAGGGTAGAAAAGTGATTATTTCAGACACTGGTTTAATTGTTCAGTGCATAGGATCTTTGTTTCAGTTATGGCTGTTAACATGTGTACCATACAATAAATATAAATATTATTTAATTTAGCTAAACCATTGGTAACAATTGCAAGTATTGTATCCCTAGTGTCGTATTGAAGAAAAGTTCATTACTTCATATATTCTGGTGAAAGGTTTAAAAAGCATGTATGATCGTACAATATTTATGGCTATTCTTTAAACATTATTTAATAACACATAATAATTGCATGTTAAATATTAATAATAAAAGCTACAGGATGTTAATCTGTATTATTAATAGAGAATGGTGAGAAGTAAATAATTTCGCCAGACATGTAAGTGGTTAATGCAGGTCTGTGTGTTAACAGTAAGCTCAGGAAGTCGACTTGTTGAGTAGGTTTGACTATTTGTAACCTATTTTGTACTGCATTTCAACTACTTAATTTTCTTGTAGTCAACAGTGGTGATTACATTCAAGCTGTATGTGACCGTAATCTGGCTGAGAACATCTCACGGGTCTTGTATCCGAATGATAATGTAAGTTATTGATTTTGGAAAATAATTGTCAAATCCTCAATATTTTGTGATTGGTTTTGAATGTTAGATACATATAGGTTACTCCTTATAAGTTGCATATTTAGTTTTTTACCTGTTAAAATGAAATGTTAACATCAGGATCAGGTTATCATCAATTATTTATGAATTGGACCTGGATGTCTCTGACAGGTTAAGCAAAGAGCATATTATATTATTGTTTATGAGAATCCTTGTCCTGTCGAGGAAGACAGTTTGGGCATAGAAAGTGGAGTGTGTATATATATATATATATATTATTTTCAATTTGGTTATATTCTTGCCCAAATAAGAGTTTACACTGTGTTAAAGAAATAAAACCCATGTGACACTCGCCAAATTCTCCAAATGCAAATTTTAAAAACAGTCGACAATTTTAATTTAATTTGGCAAAATAATTCCATATTCTGTGAGAAAATAAGTTGGTTTATGTACTTTTGTTACAATTTGGCAAATTTTTCTGCTGACCATGTTAAATTTGTTTTTATTATTTTATGTTCTTTTAAATTTTTTCACAGATATTTGAGGGAAAGGAATTGCGTTTAAAACAGGAATATTTCCTTGTGGCAGCCACTCTACAAGACATCATCCGTAGATTCAAGTCATCCAAGTTTGGATGTCGTGACGCTGTTAGAAAAACATTTGAACACTTTCCAGACAAGGTGTGTAAACATTTACATGGTAGAGACAGTTTGGCAATACTTTTTCTTATGCTCCGTTTTATTTGACTAATGGTGATCTTAGGCAGAATCATTATGCTGTGAATCTATAATTTTTGGTAACATGATATGACACATTGTTTTGCAGGTTGCGATCCAACTGAATGACACCCATCCATCACTGGCTATTCCTGAACTCATGAGAATATTTGTGGACCTTGAGGGAATGTCATGGAAGGAGGTCAGTAAATGATACTTGTTTGGTTTCTTTCATTGGAATCTGTTTCTTGAGCATGTACTGCTTTTAATAGTAAACAAACTATTTTATGTAAGTGAACTGTGAAAAACAGTTATCAGAAGAGTGAGAAATAATAAAATTAATAAATTAAAAAAAACATTAATCAAAACAGAATGTTTGAATTAATGTTTCATTCAAAAAGAAATTCAGTAACTGAGCATGTAATTTATTTCCATTTTTCAATATTATGATATTGCATATTCAGAGTTGAAAATTAGCAGTCACCCATGGCGACTTTTAATGGATGAGGGTAACTAAGAAATTTACAAATGTAGTCCGTTGGGCGACAATCGAATTTTGTGTCTGGCAAGCATGGTGCCAATTAAAAAAGAAATGCACTAAAACTGAATCGACTGTGACACAACATACCGCATCTGGCTGCAAAAGACATGGAACATGAAATAAGACACCAAGACTTATATGATGACATAACCATCCTACTGTAGCATTTACAATATCCAAATTAAACACACACAAGAAAATCCTTTACTGGAAATTTCATCCCTCTTGCGTCACCAGAAAGTTTATTCCATCCCTCTTGCATTGCCACATAGATGACTTCCACTTCCAGACTAGTTTATTAAAATACACACAATTCTACCTTTAGTCTCTCTACTGCATTATATTTTGCTTTAAAGACAAGCTGCATACTTTGGATGTTCTCGTTTTTTTATTTGGAGAAAGCTTACGATACTACGTGGAAGTATGGGATTTTAAACAACCTCCATGGCATGGCACTCCCTTTTTTTGTATTTCGCAATTTTTAAAAGATAGATCTTTTCAAGTCTGGGTGGGGTCGACTTTGTCTGACATTAACCCACAGGAGATGGGTGTGCCTCAAGGTAGTATCCTGTCTGTAACTCTTATTTTTTGTGAAGATTAACAGCATCACCCAGTGTTACACTTGGTGTGAATTGCTCGTTATGTCGATGATTTTCAGATTTGCTTTAGATCGTCCAATATATGAGTATCATTGAACGTAAGTTGCAGTTTTGCTTAAATAAACTTCATCAATGGGCAACTGACAATGGCTTTCGATTCTCAAAGTCAAAAACAGTTTGTATGCATATCTGCCAGAAAAGAGGTCTCCATTTAGATCCACAGTTGTTTTTGGACAAAAATCCAATTCCAGTTGAGGAAGAGACTAAATTTTGGGGGGTTATATTTGACAGGAGACTATCTTTTGTGCCCTATCTTAAATATGTTAAAAAGAAGGGCGTAAAAGCTCTTAATATTTTTTAAAAAATTGGTAATACGGAATGGGGAGCAGACCGCAAGGTTATGCTCCACCTGTATAGATCTTTAATTGGATCAAAACTTGATTATGGATGCATTGTGTATGGGTCGGCACACAAGTCTTACTTGCAGATGCTAGATCCTATACACAATACGGGACTTAGGCTTTGTCTTGGTGTGTTTAGAATATCTCCTGTAGAGAGCTTGTACATTGATGCACACGAACCTTGTTACAGTACACAACCAAGATAAAACCATTACCAATCCATCCTACACATAATGCAGTGTTTGATAACAAATATATGAAGTTGTTTGATGCAAGGCCAAATGCTATTCATACATTTGGTCTTTGCATTAAGCATTTTTTATCGTTTTCCAACATTGATTTATCTGACGCATTGGAAACTTTCATATTTTGTTTTACCACCTTGGTGTATTACACCCCCTAAAATTGTGTTTTATCTTTTGAAGAAAGATCGTACAGATGCTGGTGTTTATAAGCAATTTTTCATGGAAATTAGACAAGTACTGTGGTTTACATTCCTGTGTTTACAGACGGATAACGGGATGGGAATTCTGTGGTTTGTGCTACAGTTTTTCTATCAGACACAATACTTTTCATGAGACTGCCTGACTCGGTATTAATTTTTAGTGCTGAAGTTTGGGCAGTCATTAAAGCCTTGGAAGAAATCAAAGATTCTATAGCATCCAAATTTATTATTTTTTACAGCCTCACTTACGTGTCTCCAAGCTTTGCGCAATATGAAGCTGGACCATCCCTTAATTGGTGTTACAAAAGTGTGTCTTTTTATCTATTGCCAATAAAGATGTTGTATTTTGTTGGATGCCCAGCCATGTTGGTATTAGGGGTAATGACAGGGCAGCTTCTGCTGCTAAGTCTGCTTTGGATTTGCCTCATGCCAGGGTTGGTGTACTTTATACTGATTTTAAACATAACATCAACCAGTTTATCTTTTTGACTTGGCAACACGATTGGGACGGTGCGGTTGCGAACAAGCTTCATTCTATCAAGCCAGTTTCGGGAGTGGGAGTCCTCCTATAAACAGTGCAGGAAGGATGAGGTAGTCTTGTGTCGTGCCCGCATCGGTCATACATATTTGACTCATTTATTTATCTTAAAGAAAGATCCTCCACCTCAGTGTGTGCACTGTCAGTGTACTCTGACTGTGCGTCAGATTTTGGTGGAGTGTACCCATCTGATAGCAATTCGAAAAGATATATTTGGACTAGGAACTGTGATGGAATCATTTTGATTCCATCTAGAAATTATTTTAAAACATTTACGTGATACTGAATTTTATTCAAAAATGTTATTATATATCTGTATCGGTGATATTTTTATTTTTACACAGTCCTTTACACTGTGTTTTTATTTACCTGTTGAATTTTATATTGATGATGATCATCACACTTTTGTTGCATTTTTCCATAGTTTGACACCCAATAGCCGATGTATTTTTCCTGCTGGGGTGTCGTTAAACATTCATTCATTCATTCATTCATTGGATGTTCTTGCATTTTGTCTTCACCCTTGTATTAAAAATGAGATTTAATCTGGTTATAATTAAATGGAAATTTGTAAAGAAACATTTTTATCTATACAGGGCTTTAGATTGCATTAAAGTCGAGGCGATAAACGTTGTGCTCAAAATACAGATGCCCAAAATAATTATGCCCAAATTAAGTATAAACATACTGACCTCAAAATATCTCACCTCAAAACCACTGAAATATTAAGTTTATTTTCATTAAAACAGCTAGAAATGCATTTCTGAATATTGACAACTCTCCATTAGCTGTTGTAATGATAGTATTGACCTAAAATGACCTTCTTGTACTTAGAAAAAAGTCCCCATTGTTCCCAAATTAGTGAGATCTAAAGCCCTGTCTATATTGGATTTCTTTAAAAAAAAAATGATATTTGAGTTGGTATGGTTTAAAACTTAACATGTGTTTATATGAATTTTAACTTTATTCATTTATTTATTATCAGTTTCCTTTTGAAGCAAACAAACTATACGATGAGCACAGTGTTATTATTTAACAAAGAACATTCTAATTTTTAATTTGCCTGTTTAGTTAAATTTCAATGTGATAATTGGAGGGCTAGTGATATTTCTCTTTAACTGGCTCTGCTGGCGACCATGGTTTTTATGTTAATTTTCAACTCTGCATATTTATTTCTTGTGTTATTTGTATCTGTTTTGTTTTATAGGCATTTGATATTACAGTTAGGACATGTGCATACACTAACCACACTGTTCTGCCAGAAGCCCTTGAGAGGTGGCCATGTTCTTTGTTGGAGAGAGTGTTACCAAGACATTTGCAGATCATCTATGAAATAAATTTTCTGTTTTTGGAGGTAAAAGTAGTGTAGTTACTAGTACAGTAAACATCTGATGTTACAGCCATTCATGAGTCTTAGTAGTCCACTACTGGTCCAGCTGGAGGGGACTATAGGTTACATCTCTGTCCATCTCTCTGTCTGTCTATCCATCTGTTCTACTTATAGTTTTCCAGATTTTTTTTCACGGTACCTTAAGATATTGAGCTCAAATATTTTGTGTAGTTTTATAATGTATTATTACATACCAAATTTTGCTTTCATGACAGTTTACCCATTGACAGCATTATAGCCCTTGCACTTAGGATAATGATCTGAAATTTTGTGTGTGTCTTTACATTGTACTTTTACAGATCAACCTTTCTAATGATTTACCCATTTTTGACTGAGTTATTGCCTGTGAATTTGTTTTCTGATGTTTTTAGGGGGACAGTATTGCTGTGTTATATTGTGTTACGAACCCATTTTCCCATTGTTTCACAGTTATGGCCCTTGAACTTTTGAGATTGAAAAAATATGTTGCACCTATCCCCTGCTAAGACTGTTATTGCTTTAGCAGTACTCTCAGAATGCTTGCTTTCATCAGTGTGTCCTTGAGGTTGGAAGTACGAGAATGCATATTGGACAGTATTAGTGTTTGAACACACTATAGGCTATCAATTACATGTTTACTATTATACACAATCTTCTTGTGATTGTGATGAGTTGAGTTTCCAAGAAGTGTGGCTCAGTATTCATTAGTAATAATTCATCATTGCAGTAGCAACGAATATATGTTAAGTTTAACAAATTTATGTGTTTTTCATATGATGACTTTATATACGAGCACAATCGATGAAATATTTGACACAAATCTTGGAAATAAGGAAACAATAAGTACAATTGTTAGTTTTTATTAGTCCTCTACCGGTTCAACCAGATGGGACTAGATTTCATTCTGTCTGTCTGTCTGTCTGTCTGTTCCACAAATAGTTTTAAAGATATTGAGTTGACATTTTTTGTACAGCTTTATCATGTACTATTACAGATCAAGTTTGACCTTCATGACAATTTATAAATTTTTGACAAACAAAAATATTTGTTGCATTGTGATGTTGTAATTAAGCCATCAGATATAAGACTGGTAGGTACTGCGTTCGGTACCGGCTGGTACCCAGAGTGAGTTTTAACAATTCTGTGTAAGACTACTACACCCCTTTTTCTCTCACTAACCACTAACAACTAACCCACTGTTCTGGACAGATAGCTGAGGTGTGTGCCCAGGACAGTGTGCTTGAACCTTAAGCACACCAATAAAACATGTATTCCCTTAGCAATACTCTCAGAATGCTTGTTTTATTTCAGTGACTTATAAATCATTGTCTTTAAAGATCTATGACCATACAATTAAATTTATGTTTAGTAATGAGTTGAATTTTATTATTATGTACAACAAACATGATTAGGATAGTTGGGATGGGAAAAACCTACTGATACTGAGGAGGTGGTTCAGTTAGAACTATGACCCATTCATCTCAGGTGTGTACTACTGACTGAATTAGATCCCTCATATTATTATTATTATTTATTTGTATAACTTGGTAAGCATAAGCCTACAATTAGTTCAAATTGATAGTTTTGGTTTGGGCATTGGCAATCAAGTGGCATTTTTAATTTGACAATTATGCATCGAGTCTCCCTCCCTCGGAATTTTATAACACGTCTTTTGACCTATCAATACAACTTACAAACAGCTCTGACATATATGTCAAGTCACCAATTATGTTATTCATCTAGAACAGTCCCAATGTTTATAAAAAAATATACAAACTCTGACAAAATCCGTCTTTACAAAGAATTCTAAATGTGGGATGCCATAATAAAGATACCGTATAACCGGAAATTTTCGTGGTGTTAATTTTTCGTGGTTTGGGGTATAAAAACATTTCAAGGTGTTTCTTATTTTCGTCGTTTGCCACATCTAAATTTAAAGTGATTTTATTTTCGAGTTTTAGCAAGTCTAGTTGCGAGCACTCGG
>JAECMU010204007.1:0-11767 GCA_016106625.1 Dracogyra subfuscus
ATTTAACGACGCAAGCACCTCAGGCGAACACTCAACCGACTGAGCTAAATCCCGACCCCATTTCATAAGACTATGGTAATTTGCCATGTTATTTTTAATAACGGAATCTGGTATTGGAATAATGCTGGCATCCTACTTAAAAAGAAACAAACAAATTAACTGTGCCAGTTGAATTTTTAATCTGAAAACAATATGCAAAAAGAAGTTATAATTAACCCAGTCAGCTAACCACTGGGTTTTTTTTCTCGACATAACCATATGTCCGACGCCGATATAACCGTAGTTAAAATGTGTTGAGTGCGTCGTTAAACAAAACACACAACAACAAAAAAATATATATATAATTAACCCAATACAAGTAAACCTGTCTTGTCGCATTTTGTTTATTAAAAATAACATTTAAAAAAATACAAGTTACAGTGGCCGCTTAACGCCAGCATTTTAACGACTCAGAACTGCATTTACATTAAACATATTTTAGTTTAGAAACCGTGGCCGCTTACAGCAGAGAGAGCGCTGATTACAGGAGGCCGCTAGGACAGGTTTTCCTGTATTTTATAATGTTGACATATTTGTTTGAATTTATTTGTGATGAGAAACTAGTTAATTGACTACCCGCATTTTTTTTCTCACATTGAAGTCTGCTGCTCCAAACGAATAGTAGTTTACAGTGTATTTTCCAGTGAAGCATGACACAACCTCCGTAAAAAAAGTGCTCGCAAGTTTAGATCCCTTCCCTTGTACAATATCCAGCTCATACGTCTGACAATAGAATTAAAGTTATATGCTTCAACAGGCAGTAGCACATGTAGGCCTGTGCCCCGTCAGCTAACCACTGGGGTTTTTTCTCGACATAATCATATGTCCGACGCCGATATAACCGTAGTTAAAATGTGTTGAGTGCGTCGTTAAACAAAACACAAAAAAAAGAAGAAAAAAAGTAGGCCTGTGAGTCCGTCGCATGAGTTTGTGACGCCAGTGGCACGTCTTGGCTTTCATCATTTTACATGCTCCTATACCACGGAGGTTTTCAAGCATGTCCATCCCGGGACCCGTTCATTGATGCCATGGGCTGGCTCTGGGACAGAAATTTACCAGGACAATTTTGAAATTTAAACTAACAAATATAGTGGGAGTTTATTAATTTTATTTGCGCAGTCCACAATTCAATATAATTATTAATGATCTAAAAAATGGCGCTTTTAGATTGGGCTTGTCTAAATAAAAATTATTAACATTAATTTTAATTACCGTTAGCCCTTTGAGGAACAGGGATTTTGGAATAGGAGGTTAGGCCTAGGCGATTGGAAATGATTTAGTAGTTCGAGAAAGTGAAGGACACCAGGCCTACTGGGCACTTCAGCGTGACCCGCCAGGGGACAGCGCAACAATGTCCGATAGGAGGAGCGAAGGCCAGGACCCCGGACAAACCTACCACACTCTACGGCCGAAACTGCCTACGCCCTAGCGCCTAATCCTCATATTTCCGGTAACATGCCCCACCCCATCCCATCCGGCCCCAAAGTCCCTCCCCCGGCCAGTCCAACCGTTGTGTCCTCCAATGCAGGTGTCCATCAAGAAGGTTTAGACGATCCACTGAAGACACCACTAGGAGAGTGTGCCTCACTGTTAACGTTTATTTTAGTCCTTGGCCCAGAATTCGGTTAAATAAATAAATAAATAAATGAATTGTTTAGGGCAGAATTATCGGTATAAGGAAGAGTTAAGTTGAATTTTGATTTCAATAAGATTAAAATAAGGATAAAATACGAATACAAATTAAAAACGAGCACCCTGTAAACATAGTGGCACGTCGAATGGAATGGAAGGGATTGTTTAAAGTGCACATTCAGAACAAGCTGTTGTAGCGCACGCATGTTCTGGGCAAAGGTGCCGGCCTCGGTCAGTTCCTCCGTCCAGGACAGGAAAGGTGTGGGTGGGTAGGAGGGGTGACCGCATGCACTGGAAAGTGCAAGGGATCACCAGCAGTGGGTAGCCGGTAACAGGCGGAGAGGGCACGTAATTTATTGTCTATGAATAGGTGTTCTTAAATTTCTTCACCATTCATCTGTGATTGTGTGCAATGCAAGTGGCCATTATTGGTATAAGGCGACACAGATTTCGCCCTCAAATGACTGACACGGTTAAGTCAAGCTGATAAGAAGCGATATTTTATAACTTAAGATCGCTTCGTCCACTCACGTGAGCCCTGCTGTCTAGTGCTTATATGGATTTGATGTATGTTGCCTCTAGTCAGCATTGTATTTGAGCGGGCAGCATAGCCCAGTGGTACAGTGCCCGCCTGATGCGCGGTCGGTCTAGGATCGATCCCCCGCAGCTAACCACATGTCCGACGCCGATATAACGGTAATTATAATATGTTGAGTGCGTCGTTAAACCAAAAACCAAAAAAAAAAAAAAAAGCATTGTTTTTGCTTTACTGGATTTATTTTCACTGTAATCCAGATTCAGTTCACACACAAACACGCCCTTTTTTATTGTATTAGTTTGTCTGGTGGATTTAGTGTGCAAATTAAAACATGAGTTAGCAACATAGTCGTAGTGTCAAAGTTGCATAAAAACGTCTTTCCGTCAAAATTTTGCTAACTTGTGCAATGATTGTAAACGTGATTTTCCATTAAAAATACAACCAAATTATTTAATTTATTACATACCCATTTAATTGTACTTAGTAGTAAAGTCCATACTGGCCATGCAATAAAATATATTTTATTGGATGCATGTGTAATACACGCGTTGTCATGTCCCTAGTCAGGCTTGAACAACTAAGTTGTGTTATTTAATTAAACTGTTGTTAATCATGATACACAAAAGTAGTATTTAATAAATACAAAACCACATACCAGTTGCTCTCGTTTATAGTGCCCACGATTTATATACCATTCGACCGCCGGTTTCATAGCATAATATTTTTACGCACTATAAACGCTTGCAATAAAGAACATGGTAAAACAACTGCCATGTAGTTATGCACATTTATTAGTTGAAAAGTAGTGTTGGACAATCTTTAGAGAATGGCAAAGGGAATTTTGCATCCTTATTTGATATTCTAAATAAGAAAATATATTTAATATGTAAGTTTAATCATAGAAATATTTTATTAGTCGGAAATATCTTGCAATGCAATACACTCAGGAATGTCTCAGGAATGTAAAAGAGTAAAACAAGGCTGTTTTAGTACATACAGTAGATCTTGATTAGGTTTACAATGGTATATCATTGTTGACAGGTGTTTTTTTTAATTTATTTTTTATTATGCACCATTTCATAAATAAACTATGTATAAATGTGAAACTGCAATATTCTGTTCTGCATAGTTTCTCGGTATTTAGGTAGAATTCCCCGTTTTATTTATTTATTTATTTATCTATTTTAAAAGTGAAATCTTTTTTATGAATCAGCCGAAGTTTTTAACAAATGGTAGTGTAGACATAATTTAACTTCATATTGGCCCTTTCAGTGACGACGACACCTACATTAAGTGCCTACTGGCCGCAGCGGATAGTGACGCGGGATGTGACACTCGATACACGAAGATGGCGGAGGCGAAGGATCACCGTGACGCAATCACGGGTCCCGCATGCGATGGTAAGAATGAAACGTATTACTGATGTTTAAATTAGCAAAACAATCAAAACATATTGATGATATACCATGAAATGCATTTTTCATATTTTTGAAAACGCACATATTTCTGAGAAGTAACGGTTATGGGGACGAAGTCTAGTCTATTATTTAGGGAATTTCCCCATTCAGCGTCACAGACTCTTTTTTTTCTCTATTTCAACATTATCCAAATATGTTACAGGGTTGACGTAGTGTTCATTTTCTCGCGTTAAAATTAGGGTCTGCCACTTTAATCATCGGCTACTGGAATCGAACATGTGGTAATTCTGACATATAGTATTAGAGGAACAAGGGATATTTTATATGCACCATCCCACAGGCACCTCAATCTTTGATATACCAGTCGTGGTGTACTTACTGTAACGAAAAATGCCTATAGTGCCCACTGGAGTGGTTGTTTTTAAGTGCTCCCCCGTGAACAAAAATATATGGATGGCTTTAAACATCTTTTTCTGGCATCTCAATCGCAAAAACAGCCCTTTTTAAATAACAATTTAAAAACAGTTTTAAGGATTATTTTAGTATTTTACCCCAAGGATGTTTTCATTTAGATGACCTTAAATGCAGTAGGCCTCACCGGTTAACTAGGGAGTGGCAGTAATCGGGGTTCGAGATCAGAAGTCTACGTTTGGATGGCTTTAAATGCGATTTATTGTCATCTTAATCACAAAACTAGCCATTTATAAAGAAAACCATGGAACGGTTACCGCTGTGTTTCCCTGCAAGCGGTTTTGTTTTTGTGACTTGGAAGGGAATTTTTGTTGTATGTGTTTTGTTTAACGACGCACTCAACACATTGTAATTACGGTTATATCGGCGTCGGACATATGGTTATGTCGAGAAAAAACCCCAGTGGTTGGAAAGGAATGTGCATGGCCACGAAACGTCGTCTGGAGGTTCGAGTGCAGGCAAGGTGATCCAGGCGTCGAACTAGCCCCACCCACCACGCTCAAGCACATTTTCATGATTCTTTTCAATGTATACTCGACTCTCCCCCTACCAATAAACTTCGCTTACCAGTCTATACCCCACTCCTACCCCCTGCTAAAATTCACACATGGCGGTTCTATATTATGCGCAGTAGTTCTGACGACGGTTAAGAGGAGAACTGATTGACGACGCACCACTCATGGTTATGGTTATATTGACGTCGGACATGATGGTCAGAACCCACAAAGATTTTAAGTAGGGAAACCCGTTCCGCCATATTTTCAGGGATCTTTGATATGATCTTTGATATGATCTTTGATATGCCAGTCATAGGGCACTAGTTATGATGGGGAAAACACGATTGGAATCTACACAGTGATAATACAATTATAGATTGTGTTCTAATAGGTTTGATTTTGTTCCTAGTGTCTTCATGGATATTGTAGGTTAAGTATGCTTGAATTTAATAGTATATGGGTAACATAAAACACCTTTTAAAACGTGGGTGAGGGGAAGCGCCGCTCCTGCTCCGATGGCCCTAAATATTGCTAAATATCAAGGCAGTATGTAGCAGCGGTGTATCGCTCTCGTACAATTCTTAGACGACGCCAGCCGACAAATCCCGCTGATCGTCATAATGTTATAGCTGATCGCAAAGTCTCAATTTCTCTTATTGACTCGTCTAGTACAAATCTGTGAAAGGAACGATATTCACCCAAAACACCCAAACACCTCAGTGAACCGATTTCAAAATGAATTGACTGTGACACTCATCTGTTGAATAGCATAGAATAGCATATAATAGAATAGAATAGAATGTTTAACAACACCCCAGCACTCAACGGTTGATATCTGTATAAAGGATTTTTGTATGTGGTCGTCAGTTGAAAATGGTGTTTGAAATAAAAAACATTGCATGTAAAATTTTGTGAAAAGATACCAGGAGTAAGTAAAGTAATAATAATAATAATGAATGAATATTTAACGACACTCCAGCACGAAAAATACATCGGCTATTGGGTGTCAAACTATGGTAATGCAAATAAATAAAGTGATGATCAACATCAATATAAAAATTCAAGGTTGAAACAAAAACAGTGTAAAGAACTGTGCAAAAATACAAATACAAGTATCACAGAATTTTACGGATACTGAATATTTTACTAAATATTTCAATTTGTGCTGTAGGCCTATTGGCCATTCTCAAAGAGAATGTTACACCCCTGCACAACGGTGGGGTTACAGCACGCACAGGGGAGTAGGTAAAGAGAATTAGGGCGCTTTTCGATGCCAATAATGAGAATATTAAGAATGTTTAAATTTTGAATAAAGTTATATACCACTAACAATTATATTTTACGGGCTTTTTATGTAGAAATACAGCAATATGAAGACAGTTAGTTAACGAATATCAGACTAAAACTCAGTAAGATTTGTTTAGATTATATATGAAATTTTGAAATGTTAGATATATTTTGGCCATAAAAAAAAAAATATATATATATATTACGGGATGTATTTATGAATGAATGCTATAGTAGAATAAAAACAACATCAAAGTCTTTATCAATATTTTAAAACAAATGCACTGTTTGTAATTCCAATGAAATCGAAGATGAATTCCATTGTATACTGAACTGTCACCGATATATTGATATAAGACAACTACTGGACATATTATTCCCCACCAGTATACAGCATACATTGCATACAAACACATTTGATTTTGTCTATTGATGAGTTGTAAAACTTAAAGGGACATTCCTGAGTTTGCTACATTGTAAGATATTTCCGACTAATAACATATTTTTATGATTAAACTTACATATTAAATACATTTTCTTGTTTAGAATATCAAATGAATGAATGAATGAATGAATGAATGAATGTTTAACGACACCCCAGCATGAACATAGAATATCAATGTCTGTACATTCAATGTGTTTCAGTTCGCCTTAATATTTGTAAGAAGCCCAAATCGGATTTTATCTTTAAATAATTTCGTACGTTAGACAAAAAATATATTTTAACAAATATATGCAATTTAACCTGGTACAAATATTAGAACAATCAGAAACACGTTTAATATACACCCACTAATATATTATGCAGAAATATATATTTGGTATATAATTACAATCGTTAAAAAAGTTTCTGTTAGTCGATAACATCTTTAAAATTGCAGCAAACTCAGAAATGTCCCTTTAAGGCAATAAATAAACTTGTAAAAAAGAAACATTACAGCAAATGTCGCTGTTTATAATTATTTACATCATTCTGTCGTGTAATCACTTTTACATATATTCCGTTCTAGATATATTTCACTTAAAACAATGTGTGAGTATTGTATATGTAAACTAATGGCCGGAACGGCGGAAAACTATAGGTACCACCTGCCAACAACGTCGATGGTGCCATGGTTATGTTATAATATAATATATAATATATAATATAACTATAAGACCCCTGGGTTGTTGTTTGATGATATCTGT
Source organism: Dracogyra subfuscus (assembly GCA_016106625.1). NCBI lineage: Eukaryota > Metazoa > Mollusca > Gastropoda > Neomphalida > Peltospiridae > Dracogyra > Dracogyra subfuscus. The sequence continues at coordinate 7,071 of JAECMU010204007.1, forward strand.
GGTGACGGCAGATAAAATATATTTCCTGTTTCTGGTGATATTGACCAGTTTAAATCAAACCCGACCTCAAAGGCAATATTTCGACCCCTGAATGCATTTATTAAAGGTGTAACGACACAGGCGATATGATACATATCAATCATACGTAAGCAGTTTTCTTCACAGGTGGAATATGTTAACTCTTCCTAAACATACTGGAGCCTTTTATAACTCTTCTGTCTAAAACAAAGCGTTTCCATGAAATAGAACATGTTGTATTTAACCATGGTGTCCTTATTTTAAAAATATTTTCACCGGCTTAATTTGTTAATTTTAATCCAAATAGGTAGAATTATCCTGTTGGTATGTTTATGTTAGTTATTACGTTTGTACTTCATTAGTTATATTAGTGAGTTGTTTAATTGTCCGTTATTTAACGTCTTTCAAGATTAAAAATAATTATTAAACAGAACAAAAATTCGTACCATACGATTCAATGAGGCGGTGAATGTGGACTCTGATCAAGTTAAATTGAACTGGTATTTATAAAAGTTATAGCCACAGTTTATTAGGTGTATCGGAGAATATCTCTACAGTTTAGGTCTTGGGACCTCTGAATTGAATACACCCACACTTTTAATAAAAGAAACCATGACAACGAGACCGGAAGTGGTGTATAATCATAAAATATCTACATGTAGCATTCCACTGCGCGTTGATTATGTTCACATTACAGTTTTGATTCAACATAAATCATTTTCTTTTTTACTATAGCACTGACGGACACGTGCATATGTCAGGTAACCTACGCTCGGGTAGATGTTGCTGTAGATGCAACCAAATGCACGTAAGTTGATTTAACACATCTAATTATTTGTTGTTATTTCGTGATGTCAAAGTTACACTGCAGGCGAGAATAAGAAATTGTTCAACTAGAAGGCCCGTGTGACTGGGGTGGGGTTCAAAGGGCCCTGAGTCCCTGTGAGTACAAACATTTATATATTTTGTCCAATTCTATGTAAATGAAAGTAAACAGTAAATATATGGCATGTGCGTCCCCCTTAAAAAAAAAAAAAAACCACAAAAAAAACCCCACAAAACAACCCGCAAATGTTAGAGGTTGTAACATCCCAATGTTGGTTGCGTTACCTACTTCAGGTATCGTAGTAAATTAGCTAATTGTATTGATTAATATTGAGGCTGGCCAGAGGAAATGGCTGGCTTCAGCATAAATGCGCGACTGACTCATTGTAAGTGATGATAGATACATTACAGGTGCAAATCCAGGTGTTTAAACAGACCTTAAAACATGTTTCAAGTCCCACAAGACATCTAATGTCATTCAGTGTCGGAGTCACAAAAAGCACAAGATGTCAATAATATATCGTCTTGGACTTCCTCTAGCGTCAGTGCTCCACAACTGGTGTAAGAAAGGCCGTGGTGTGTACTATCCTGTCTGTGGGATGGTGGATATAAAATATTCCCTGCTGCTAATCGAAAAGAGTAGCCCATGAAGTGGCGACAGCGGGTTTACTCTCTCATTATCTGTGTGGTCCTTAACCATATGTTTGACACCATATAACAGTAAATAAAATGTGTTGAGTGCATCGTTAAATAAAACATTTCTTCCTTCCTCTAGCGTCAATACATGCATTATACCTTTAGTCACATGGTTCTTATAAGATGGCCTTATGTAGATTGATTATGTTAACCGTGTAGTACATACCTGTGAATGTCCCTTGATCTGTTCTGCGTGTCAGAACGACGCCACCCAACCCCATTACTAATCCACGTCCATACCGATAACGAGGTACCATAGCAGCCTCTTTCAACTAGTCTGAGTAAAACACTCGACTGTCATTGAAGTCCAGATTAAACCTGATTCGTCATTAAACATGGCATTTGACCAACGAGGGTTTGTCCATAAAAGATGATTCCAACACCATTGTAGCCGGGTTTGGCAATGTTTTGCAGTTCGTAAAGGAATATACGATCTACAGGCTCATAACAAACGAACATGCAGGCGGTTAGGAACTGTGTGTGTGCAGACTTGGTCCCTGTTGCCTGTTGGAGTTACTGATGTAGCTGATTTCCATTGGTTTGACGTTTATGGAGAGCTCTGAAGATAAGCAGGAGTTTGTCTTGGCGTCTTTTGGTGCCGACTGGATGTGCGCTTCGTGTTTTCTTTTGCACTCTACCTGTTCTCTGTCGCTCCCATAGTCTGCTAATGGCAGACTGTGAAACACTAATTTGATGAGCTGTGTACGTCTGATCGTCCGGCCTGGAGCATCCCTATGAGTCTAAGACGTTCCTCCAGTGTCAGTCATCGCATTGTTACAATTCAGCAAGTGAACGAGCAATCACAATCCTCGCAAAACATGTTAATGTTAAAACTATTTCAATATCCCCTACTTTTTGTGAGCAGTATATTTTGGATATAGTACGGTTAAAGGGTATTGGAACCACAGAGAGAGTATGCGATATGTTAGACCTTGTGATAGTAAACTGGCAACGTCATTGTGAACATCCTAAAACAAATCAACAACAAAATCCCAACAACAACATGATGTAGATATAAATGCAATTTTAATGCCAACACGACGGGACTCCAAACCTACTACTGACTGAACATGTACAATTAAAACATCGTGCAAACATAAAAAAATAAATATGTTGTACGACATTTCATGAAACAAACAAACAAAAAACGCAGTCTTATATACTTTACCTGATATTTCAAGATGTTGTGTTTTAATTTGTGTTGTGTTGTGTTTTACTTAGTCAGCAGAGGACACCCGCTACATTTTTTTCTAATGCAGCAAAGGATCTTTTATATGCACGTTCCCACAGACAGAACAGCACATACATTTGACCAGTTGTGGTGCACTGGTTGGAACGAGAGAAAAAACAATCAGCTGAATAGATACACCGAGGTTGCTCGATCCTGCGACATAGGCACCTCAAGCGAGAGCACTCAACGACTGAACTAAATCTCGCCCCTTTCAAGATGTAGTATAAAATGTATAATGTCATACTTCGTGGGATAGTTATTGCTGCTTCATTGTTGCATTAATGTGTCGAGTGAAGTATTTCCTTCTAACTGCATAGGAAACTGAAAGAACAAATGAATTGCCTGATGTCGGCAAATGACTTGGCGTGTGACGGCACGACAAAGAAATCTGCAGTAGCGAATACACATGACGGCCTCATTGTCGACGCCGTTGACAACTGCAGAACAGGTAAATAAATATAAAATAAAGTTTGTTTTATACATTAGAAATCCATCCCACAACTAACGTTGTATTTTTGTTTTTCGGTGAATTTAATAAAACAATTGTTATTATTATGTGCGTTTTAGTCTATATTTATTGTGTTGAAGCGCCCTATAATTAATTAGTAATGGATTAAATTTAGACAGACATAAAATAGATTTTGTTTAGCTTTCAATCCAATCTTTAACGTGTGCTTTTTTCTATATGTAGTTTGTTTTAACCAAAATTTATGCAATTTAGAGGAATACGCATTTTGCCTCAGAAGAGATTAAACGGTAATATTTTAAAAGTTAAAGTTTGTTTGGTTTAAATCCACTAGAGCACAATGGTTTGTATTAATCATCAGCTATTGGATGTCAAACAATTGGTGATTGTAAATCTTAGAGAGAAAACCCGCTACATGTTTAGTAGCAAGGAACTTTTTATATTCACCATCTCACAGACAGGATAACACATGCCACGGCCTTTGATACACCAGCCGTGCTGCACTGGCTGGATCGACAAATAGCTCAACTGACCACACACACTGAAATCATTATTTTAAAAACAGCATTAAATGGCGTATGAATATGTAAATATGGCGAATCGCCCATTATTTTCCGACACGTTAATGTTGGTTTTAGTGTCGCAAATGGATTCGATTAGCCAATCAAATTTCTCGTTATATGTATATTGAGTTAGAATATATATATTCAACATGAATGCTCGTTAACGTACTTTTGTTTTTCTATAGGGCTAACGGAGACATGCAAATGTCAGATAGACTACGCCAAGGTAGATGTGACTGCAGCTGCAGACAAATGCACGTATGTTGACTTAACATATTCGATCGTTTGTTTTAGTTTGGTGATAGCAAACGTACAATACAGGCGCGCATCTAGAATTATTCAATAAGTGGACAGCAGCACTAATATAATGTATTTGAAGGGCGATACAAACAAAGGAGGGTATGGACCCCGCGTAAATCCACTTCGGCACGGAGTTATAGTAGATATTTTAGTCAAAGATATGAAACTTACATGTGGATGATTAGTACATAAGATTCAAGAAGAAATCCGACACAGATATGACAATCAAGCTGTGTTTCGGATAGGGGTGTTGGATATACTGTTGAGCCATTTGTGTCATACTAACGGTTAACATGTAAGTTTAGCTATGTTAGGTGTAATAAACACCGGAACACGAGTGACGGCCTACAGTGCAACATTAATCGATCCTATTCTTATTTTAAAAAACCAAACAAGCATGTGAAACCAAAGAAAGTGAGGTAATTGAATTTAAAGAGAATATTAGCGACCATAAAGATACGTACGTTATATTAAATAATATTGTATACAATATTCAATAATATTTATTTCTGTTTATTTTAAATAGAAAAAAAATATTATTACTGTCCCAAAATGTATGTGTTATGCCTAGTAATTTGTATTACATGTGCCTAATCTA
>JAECMU010204013.1:0-11629 GCA_016106625.1 Dracogyra subfuscus
TTTTTCTACGTTCGCCCGCTGCCATGTAACGTTTGAGATACTCCCAGAATTTCACTTCTCCTCACCACCAGTTGACATTCTGTGGGAGCTTTTATTCGTCTTTCACCAGGAAACTCCCAACTGGCAGGGAATGATGCACATTGTGCATAGTAAATGTGAGTACCCTGGGAAATCGACCATCACTTTTTCTACCAATGATCGATATGTATCCCAGTGACACAACATGCATCCCCTCTACCCTGACCTACATTTGTAATCTTGCAGACAGACACATAATTTCACCAATCATTACATTTGACCAACCTTTATTTTGGAAGGCATCAGAGATTATCTACAATGGACAGCTATTTGAAAGGCATCATCTTGTTATTGGGTAGTTTTCATACACTGGTGAATGTTCTTGGTGCCATCGGTAAACTAGACTTGGTTCTAGACTTATGGATATTCCTGAGGTTGCCTATGAGGAGAATGCAGTAAAGCACACGATGAGTGGAAAGGCAGTGCAAAGGGCATTCCGAGGACATTTTGGTTGAAAAATGCATCAATGGAATGTAGATCAATGAGTTTTGCTAATTCTGGTAAATCCTGTGAAGAAATATTTAACTCATTGTTGGCAGGGGATGGCAGATTAGATGCATGCACTATCGATGGATTTGACACCGTGAACTTAAACAAGCCATTAAAAAGAGAAAACTCGAGTTGTCTGAGCGATCCATGACGCGTAAACTATGGGTTTCGTAGATGAACATTGTAAATGTTATGACCGAGGAGCAACGTACCCTGTGGACAATATGCCATGCAGGATTTCAATAAACGTGTATTTACAACAACCGAACAGCACAACGAAGGGACTGAAGCTAGGCTGAAAAGGGATCAAGTGGACCTGGCCAAAATCAGAGAAACATTTGAATTGCATAACCCATTCTCTACGGATCCTACCTTGAGAAATGTAGTAACTGGAGTTGCTTTTCAGGATAATGTTAACGTTGATGGTTATGTAGCAGTAGGAAAGCAGATCATTGAGAAAATGATGGGGCAGCCAGTTTTTACTTACACATGTAAAGGAAAATATAAAGCAAGGACATTAGGGGACGCATCTGCTGTCCAAATTACCACTGAGAGAACTACGATCCTGTATTACTTTTCCAGAGGCTATTGGTCATATCCAGGGGAGGACACATTTCCGTGGATGAGGTTCTTGAATATGAGCCAAGTCCATTTCTGCCAGCGCTTTTTGAGGCAAGCAACATATTCAAGAAACCGATAAAGCACAGCTTGCCAAAGCAATAGATGACCATGCCTGTAGCCTGTCAGATGAGGCGGTCACCAACAAAGTACCAACAACTGAGAATTATGTGCTGGATGATGGTTCACTGGTTCACCGTGTTCAGTGAACAAAAGGCAGCACAAGTAATAGCAGATGCCTATGTGGACTTCACTGTACGAAATTATGGCAAGGCAACTGTCGTATTCGATGGCTATCTTGAAACACCATCATTAAAGGACAACACACATGCGAGACGACAGGAGAAACATCGCTCAAAAGTGAGTGTCACACCTGAAACAGTGTTTAGTGGGGGGAAAAAGAAGAATTCTTGTCAAATGGACATACCAAGCAAAAGCTAATCAATCTAATTTGTGAGAAATTAAGGGAGAAGGGGTGCAATGTTATATACACTGAAGGAAATGCTGACTGTCAGATAAGAAGGCCTCTGATTAACTAAGTACTTTTAGTTCTTAAGTTCCACCAGCCAGGTTTCAATCAAATTATTTTAAGTGATCCTCTCATGGCACTTACCAAGAGTTGTTATTTTTGGGGCAGTTTCAAAATCCAAGATAGCCGATCTGGCCTTTGATTGACCGAGTTGGTTTTGACTCATGCATGGTCCACGTATAAGCAGATTTTAACCAAATCTATTCGAAATTATCATCTCATGGCCTTGACCAAGTATTGTAATTTTTCAGTCCAATTGAAAATCCGCCCTGGCTTCCGATTGACTGAGACATTTTTAAAACTTCTTTTCAAGGTCCACCATCCAGGTCTCAACCAAACTTGGTTGAAACGATCCTCTCATGGACCTGACAAAGTATTGCTATTTTTGGGACTGATTCAAAATCCAAGATGGTCACTCTGGCTTCTGATTGGCTCGGACATTTTCAACATCTTCTCAAATTCCACCAGGCTAATTTCAACGAAACATAGCCCATGTCATCCTCTCATGGCCATGCATATATTATTATTTTGGGGGTCAATTGCATTAGCATTCGTATGTATTAATATTAATTTTGTTTTAATTTATTATTGTAAATACTATCTAAATCTGTTACATGTATGTTTGGTTGTTTAGCCACTGTTCCCAATGAAATTGATAAATCATATAAGAAGTTATGAATTAAAAACAAAATAACCATGAAAATTATTTGGACTTAGCTTTTTCTCCATAAGTGTATAGAGATGCTCTCACAGTTGAATATATACACGCAGCAAGCTTGCACAAATGAAAATATGCTTGCGGGAAGCTTGCACAGTTGGAGATATGCATGCAGCAAGTTTGTAAACTGAAAACATGCTTGCGGGAAGCTTGCAGTTTAAGATATGCATGCAGCAAGCTTGCGCATGCCTTCACAAATGAAAACAAGCATGCGGCAAGTTTGCAGAGTTACTGACTACCTTACGCGAGCTAAGCGAGCTAAATGTTAGCTTGTAAGTAGCTTGCATTGCTTGTACTACCTTGTAACAACCTTGCAACAACCTAGCCGCAAGCATGCATTTTTGTTTGGGTAGTCCAAGCTGCTATTGCCGCTTCACAATACCAAACCACAACAAATTTAATATTGGTATGTGGCAAAATTTTATTTTTAATTCTATCTGCAGTGATTACCAAATGTGCACAAACCTATTACTTCAGCTTGACATCATTGCATTATTCAGGATATTCTAAACTAGTGTATATAACATAGTTCATGCTCAGAAATATCTCAAATAGTGGTCTGTTTGTTTTAGGGCATTATTTGCAACACATCTCACCTATAATGTCACATGACGTCAATGTGACGTAACTATTACGTCACAAACAATTTTGATTTACTTTTTAGTTTTGTTTGTTTGTTTGGTATCATGTCTCTATCTGTTGGTAATACATTTATAAGGTCTAAATTGAACCAGTAAAAGGTTTGTAGTACATTGAAATTTGAAGGGGTCGCCATCTTGAAATTATGCAAATTAACCGTGTTCCCGGGGTCAGATTTTTGGACTTTTTTTCTGCAATAACTGATGGCCCATGGATAACATTAAAACCAAAAAACCTTTTGTATAAATTTGTTTGGGGTTAAACCGTATATTGACCCGACTATACAGCTCCCACATCAACAAAAGATGTATCCAGGGGAAATTCTGCAATAAAAGATATATAATATATTATTATGGTGGAGTATGTGTCTATAAAAGCAAGGGACAATTCCTATCATTTTTTGTAACATTTTTATTGTATGTGTTAAAGGCTCAGACCCTAGTTTCAACCTGTAAAAATTGACATACATGTTACTTGTCAGACGCACGTGACTTTTTTAAATTATGAAAATTGCATTTTGTGGAAAACATTTCAGTTGTATGGAAGCTGATAATCTAAACAATGAAATATAAGTAATGTTTGGTTTCAGTTATCATCAACTGCTTTAATAGTGACAAATATGCCGTACTATTTAAACACTAGGGTCTGTCCCTTTAACAGACCACAATATGTGACACAAGTCATTTATACTGTTCAAGTATTTATGAATAAAGTGATTTCCAAATGTATGTTATTGTGTATTTAGCACGGCTAAACATTACATTGAAAACAAAACAAAAATGTGTTGGGGTGTAATTAAATATGTAGTCATTCATACATTTGAAGCATTCACGTTTAAATTTCAGTTGCCAGTGGTAAATCCATGATAACGTACCTCAGAAATAAAATCACAACATGTTTATTGCCTCATTGTTGTATAAAGAAGATACTATTCCACTCACTGCATTATTTCAAGTTGTGGTTATGTGTGCATTTGAACTTCCAGCTGAGGTTGAAGGTGTGTAGCAGCTGCTCCATACACTTCAACTTCGACTGTTGGTCTTACATGTGTATCTAGATCTTCGCTGAAAATAGTAATTTTACACATGTGCAAAGGATATTTTACATGCATCATCCTACAAACATGATAGCACATACCACTGCCTTTGTAATACACTAGTGGATCACTGGATAACATGTTTTAAATACAAAAATAAAATATTTTCTGTTAAATTGTTGTGTTTTTCCCCCAACAAAGTGCACATACAACATTAAATATATATATCCTCATAATCCTCACACTTAACTGTCCCTACCCCCAGTTATTGGTATGTAAATTTCATAATCAATTAAAACGATGACACTTTCAAACAGTTGTACTGTTTTCCAGTGTAGAAATGTTTTTTATATAAATACTGTTCAAGAAAGCCTACCTAACTGAAGACAAGGTGGACACATCTGATGCCAAAGCGTGTCTCCGGCCTCCACCCTTATAGTGTGCAACAGGTGTAGCTGTCATAGTTTCATACCTGCATAACAACATGTTAAAATGTGTAAATACCATTTTAATGCCCATGTCAAACAAGCTACTTTTATATAGGCTATTCTTTCTGAATTTACTAGCAAGGGATATTTATTGTGCAGCAAGTACAGGCTGTCCAGCACACTTAAGAAATAGCAGTATCAAAGTAGGGAAATAGAAGAACGTTTTTATGTTTTTATTAACAATTAAAATCGGAATTATTTCACCATGGACAGTAGATTAAAAAACATTGTGGAACCCCTGTAGAAAAAAAAAAAAGTAGGACTGAAACAACATGTAGTAACAGTATTTCATTTAAGCAAACGATTGTGTGAAATTCAGAAAATGATGTTGTTGAGAACACTCAGTGTGTACCTTATGTTTATCCTAAATAACATGGCAAAGCAAAAAACAAAAACAAAAATAGGATAGAGACCAAAAAGTAGGATCACTGCACAACAAGGGTCTCTGCTAGAGGATCGTACAGCATATTGCATACCACTAAATCTGGGAAATTATTTAATACATAAATAATTATAGATAAATTATAGTAAGAGAACGGCTGTTTAAAATATGTTGTGGTACATAAAATGCTGTCCAATTTGAAACCCATAACCACATACAGTCCTTCCCAGCACAGAGCATCATTCTCAGACTATGGTAATATCCCCTCCCCAACTTCTTCACATGCAATAAAATATTGTGGGAAAAAGAAAATGGAAATGTTAATGAAAGAAACATTTTCAGTCATTGATATTAAAAAAACACACAACCCGTTGTATAATAGAATGTTTCCTTTAAAAATGTCCTTATTTCATTAGAGAGCACGTTGTACAAAAAAACTAACTAAAAAAACAACACACACACACACACACACACACACACACACACACACACACACACACACACACACACACACACATACATACATACATATATATATATATAATAATAATAATAATAATAATGGGGGCGATAAAAAATTGGTACGAAATTGTTAACGACAATGACACAAGTAGTGCTTTATAGTATATATAGTGTAATTTATAGTAGAATTTCATAGTTTTAAATTCTCACTTGTGTGACCGTGACCGCTTTTATATAGTGTATGCATATCCAGTAAATTATTTAAACAATACCAGGTGTTTTTTTATGGACAACTGAAGATGAACAGCCAAAGCTGTGCGCCTACCTGTCAAGGAGTCGCTTGGCCATTTCTTCATGAGACCACGAATTACGCTTTCGCACAATATCCCACTTTTCTCGCACATTTCCGATGTCAATTGAGGTAGCCCTCTTCTTTGCGGCATATTCCTTTTGTTTTCGTTTTCGCTCAGGCGTTCCTAATTGAACTGGTCGCCCGCGCTTTCTTGTTATTTGAGGTCGGTCGGCCATTGTAATATTGAATATTTAGACGGTGGATGCCCGTCAGGTGACTCAAAAATAACACGTCACACCTCTGCGTTCAAAATAGCCGTTATTTTTCACCGAATTATGGACCATACCCATAATTCAATTTTTATATATTTATAAAATATCAATAATAAGTGTAATATTGTGGTTATGTAGATGGTTCAATAAAGTACTTTTAGGAACAAATCAAATGTATACATGTTCAGATAATACTTTGTTGAGCCATTAATTTGGTCACCATCCGTGACATAGTGCGTTTAAGGGAGTGTCCAGCTTCATGTTACATAAACCTTAGTGAGTCAGTAAAAATAATAAATTTGGATGCACTAGAATTCTTTATTTCTTCCAAGGCTTTAATGACTGCCCAAACTTCAGCACTAAAGATCGATGCTCAGTTGCTGAGTCAGGCAATCTAACGGAAAGTATTGTGTGTGATGGAAAAACTGTAGCACAAGCTACAGAATTCCCATCCCGTGATCCATCTGTATAAACAGGAATGTAATCACAGTACTAGTCTTGAATTTCCATTAAAAAACCTTGTTTATATGAATGAATGGATAAATGTTTAACGATACTCCAGCAAGAAAAATACATTTGGGTGTCAAACTATGGTAAATGGAAACACATACGGTGATGATCAACATCAATAGAACAATTCAAGATATAAATAAAAACAGTGTAAAGAACTGTGCAAAAATACAAATACAAAGATCACAGATACTGAATTGTATTCTAGACTTCAATGTGTGCTGTATTGGCCATTTTCAAAGAAATTGTTACACCCCTGCTCCACGGTGAGGATACAGCACGCGCAAGGGTAGGTGGTGTAATACACCAAGGTGGTAAAACAAAATATGAAGGAGATTCCAAAGTGTCAATCAAATCAGTCTATAATAATATTGATGACCATGGTTCTGTGCCTCCCAAAGCCATCCGGCCGAGGTTCTTAGAATATATTATAATGCTGACCTTTTTTTTGAGATCTGGACTTCCGTCAACCGTGTGTGTGTGGTGGGTTTTTTTTTTCTTTTCTTTTGTGTCGTGCCTGGCCGCTGAATATATAAGTGTTTTATATTTTCTCCGTAATTTTGTAATGTTTTAATATTGAGATATGAATAAATGTTGATATATTTATAATTTTCGTTTTTTCAAGGAAAATGTGCAGTTTAACAGTTTAATTAATTTGATATCCATATGTATAGTATGAGTGTGTGTGAATATGTCAGCCTCAGGTTTGTATTGAGGGGGTGGGGGTTTAAAGATATATAACATGTTTACAGGGTGCTCGTTTTTATTGTGTTCATATTTTATCCTTATTTTAATCTTATTGCAATCAAAATTCAACTTAACAGTTCTCCTTTTACAGATAATTATGCCCTAAACAATTAATGTACAAATCGTACACTCGAAGTTCATCATTATTTACAACAGTTCGTCCCCAGAAATGTCCAACACTTTCAAAGGTTCATCACTTTCAAAGGTTCATCACTTTCAAAGGTTCATTTGCACGAGGATTCCACTTGCTATTTGACCGAGTCTCCACTGTAACCCGATCTCTATCTATGGTCACCCGTACCTCCTCATCTCTAGCCTGGTACATGGGGATTTGTGGTTGTACAGGTCCCTGCACTCTTAACCTTTCGATTTTCAGCGGCCTGAACTTAGGAGGTTGCACCGCACCGGGAGGAATGCACTGTTTATTCAATTCCATTCATGGAACTAAGGTCTCACTACACAGATGTCATCTGCCATTGAAACCCATGTTAATTTGCCCAACTTCAAACGAAGATTGCTAATAGAACGGGTTCTCGTTGGCACTAACAACATACACCATTGCGAACACACATTATATAAGCATTTATTTTCACTCCAAAATTGAGAAGATTTCCGTCTGGCTGTACTACCGGTCCGAACAGGTGCTTCATTAACCGATTCACTCAACTGTCACTTGCGCTATATACCCATGTCCCGAATGGTCGATGTACAATATTACAAAATAGCATGGGCAAAATACAGCCAGAAGGCTTACCATTAAACATACATATTGTTTTAATTCTTCACTATTTCCTATAAGTGAACATGTAAACCATAATATGTGTTACAATTAGGAACTATAGTGGACCGTGATCAATGAACTCTCACCCGGAAGTGATATGTGTAGTGAGACCTAATCTTTTGACCAACTCATTTTCCTCATGTGGCTTCAGACTATGTTTCGCTCGACAATATCTAACCAGCTGATAATGTCGAACTTTCCAGTGGTTCATAAACTTTTGGTATGTGCTAAACACAGCCCATCCCTTCCAGGCGCAAATACACTCTCAAGTCATCGTCCAACTCTTCTAGTTCCTCTGCAGACACATTGACGTCCACGCAGTCCATTCTACAATATGTAAACACAAGATCAATAAATTGAAAGTCTTATATCTCCCAATGGTGAGATCTCAGCAGACCAGCTGCTAATAACCTTAGAAAAACAATCAAACTGTTCAATATATCTCCTTACCAGGCAGAAAACAAAGTTTGGATTTAAATACTAATAAGAGTATCTATCAGGAGGTCTAACAGTTCTGCCATATCTTGTTTTTGATGTACACGTATCAAGTCCTACAAGTGGCTCCATTACCACAATAGATGTAGTAACTTTCCCCCAGTTTATCTCTGTGTTCCAGCCAGTTATTTGGAGGATTATTTTTCTCATATTTGTTTTAAATGATCCACATGTACTACTACACTCGTTGAACCTGACGTCATCTGGATTTCGTAGTTTAACTCTGACAGTTTTCTGATAACTAAATATGGACCAGTCCAACCCTGACCAAATTTAACTGCTAATGAAGGGGTATACCATCTCCATATCCGTTTTCCCTTTGTCATAGTGTGACACCCAATAGCTCATGTATTTCTCGTGCTGGGGTGTCGTATGGGTCGGCACGCAAGACTTGCTTGCAGATGCTTGATCCCATATACAACCAGGGACTTTGTCTTGGTGCTTTCAGAACATCTCCTGTGGAAAGCTTGTACGTCGATGCACGCGAACCTAGTTTGGGTGCTAGACGTGCAAAGTTGTCTCTACAGTACGCTACCAAGATAAAGTTATTGCCAAAATGAATGAATGAATGAATGAATGTTTAACGTTATTGCCAAAATGTTTAGGGTTATTGCCAAAATACCCCACCCATAAAACTATCTTTGACAACCGATTTATGAAGTTGTTTGATGCGAAGCAAAGTGCAATCTGCACATTTGGTCTTCGCATTAAGCAGCTTTTATCTGCTTCCAACATTGATTTTTCAGACATTTTGGAAACACCTTCATATTTTGTTTTGCCACCTTGGTGCATAAAACAACCTAAAATTGTGTTGGATCTTTTCCATCTGAAAAAAGATCGCACAGATCCAATTATTTGTAATCAATATTTTGTGCAAATAAAAAAGAAATACCGTGACTACATCCCTGTTTACACTGATGGGTCACGGGATGGGAATTATGTGGCTTGTGCCATAGTTTTTCCATCAGACAAAATAATCTCTATGAGATTGCCTGATTTGACATCTATATTTAGTGCCGAAACATGGGCACTTATTAAAGCCCTAGAGGAAATAAAAAACTCTAGCTCCTCTAAATGTATAATCTATACCGACTCACTTTCGTGTCTTCAGTCTTTACAATATATGAAGCTGGAACATCCCTTAATTGGGATGCTGATACGAAAGTGTGTCTTTTTATCTATTAACAATAAGAATGTTGTGTTCTGTTGGGTACCCAGCCATGTTGGCATCAGAGGCAATGAAAAGGCAGACTGTGCTGCCAAGTCTGATTTGACTTTGCCACATGCCAATGCTGGTATCCCCTATAGTGATCTCAAACATGAAGTAAATAATTATATATTTTCTACTTGACAAGATGAATGGAACGGTGCGGTCGCGAACAAGCTTCATTCTGTTAAGCCAGCCCTGAGAGTGGCAGTCCTCCTATAGGCGGTGCAGAAGGGATGAAATAGTCTTGTGTCGTGCTCGCATCGGACATACTTACATCACCCATTCATTTATCCTCCACCCCAATGTGAGCATTGTCAGTGTACACTGACAATGCACCACATTTTGGTGGAGTGCAATCATCTGATCCAGACAAGAAATGATGTATTCGAAGCAAGGGATGTGGTGGAATCCTTTAGATTCCACCCTGAATGTGTATTAAAGTTTTTAAAAGAAACTGGATTTTATTCCAAATTTATATTTACTTTTGTGATCTTAACATGAATTTTACCTTGATAATAACTGTGATATATATTATTGTGTACAGCTCTTTACACTGTTTTTGACTTGGCATTTTGAATTTCATGTACCACCGCACAGCTCTATACATTGTGTTTTTAACCTAACCTTTTTATTTTTATTTTTTTTACCATTGTGTGACACCCAATAGCCGATGTATTATTTGTGCTGGGGTGTCGTTAAACATCCATTCAATCAATCAATCAGGTACTGGTTTATCACTGCATGGAGAGTTGCGTGTATCTGTGCTATCCATGGTGTTATTGGCAGTATCAAGCACTTTGGGTTTTAAATGAGAGAAATTCAGTTTCTGTGCCTTTTTTGGACTCACTTTTCTTTTTCTTGGATTATTCCGTTTGCATGGTAATAATGTTACTGCAGTTCCTAATGCTGTATTACTTGTAATGTCTACAAGGGCATACAAACGTGCACCCACATGGTTGCATGCTTCTTCTTCCCTGCAATTTAAAAAATACAAAAAAGTTGATTAATTAAATAATATAAATTAAAAAAATTGCTGTAGCTAATTTCAAAGGTAGTATCATATCAGACTATATATAGATTATATAGATGCGTGCGTGTGTGTGTGTGTAACTAGAGGTATTTTAATATAAATACTAGTTTAATTAGGGATTAGTTAATACTTTAATTTATTATTTACTATCTTTATAAATTAGCTTACTAATATTTATCGGTTGGTTTATAGTTGGCTGTCTTAGATGAAATAAAGGATTCGACTGCATCCAAATTTATCATTTTTACAGACTCACTTTCGTGTCTTCAAGCTTTACATAATATGAAGCGGGACCATCCCTTAATTGGGTTGGTGATACGTAAGTGTGTCTTTTTATCTATTGCCAAAAAAGATGTGATATTTTGTTGGGTACCCAGCCATGTTGGCATCAGGGGTAATGAAAAGGCAGATTCTGCTGCCACGTCTGCTTTGGTTTTGCCCCATGCCAGGGTTGGTGTACCTTATACTGATTTTAAACATTGTATTACCCAGTTTATCTTTTCGACTTGGCAACATGATTGGGACGGTGCGGTTGCGAACAAGCTTCATGCCATCAAGCCAGTCTTGGGAGAGTGGCAGTCCTCCTATCGACAGTGCAGAAAGGATGAAGTAGTCTTGTGTCGTGCCCGCATCGGTCATACATTTTTGACCCATTCATTTATATTGAAGAAAGATCCTCCACCTCAGTGTGAGCACTGTCAGTGTACTCTGACGGTTCGCCACATTTTGGTGGAATGTAAGCATTTGTCAGGTACTCGGAAAGATATATTTGGTACGCGAAATGTGATGTATTCCTTTCGATTCCATCCAGAACTTGTTTTACAGTTCCTACGCGATACTGCCTTTTATTCAC
>JAECMU010204161.1:0-17603 GCA_016106625.1 Dracogyra subfuscus
GAGGAAGGAAGGAAGTGTTTTATTTAACGACACACATTTTATTTACAGTGATATGACGTGAGAAATATGGTTAAGGACCACACAGATATAGAGAGAGGAAACCCGCTGTCGCCACTTCATGGGCTACTCTTTTCGATTAGCAGCAAGGGATTTTTTATATACACCATCCCATAGGCAGGGTAGTACATACCACAGCCTTTGATATGCCAGTCATGATGAACTGGCTGGATCGAGAAATAGTCCAATGGGCCCACCGACAGGGACTGATCCTAGATCGACCACACATTGAGCAAGCGATTTACCACTGGACTACATCCCACCCGTTTGGGAGAAATAAAAGAGGCCACTTAAGAGATGATGGCCAACGAGCTACTCTCGATATACTAAGTCAAAACCTATACTAGCTCGAATGCTTTTTTTACAAGTTAGACTGACCGTTCAAAATTCGCGCAAAATTACCTCAAATCAAACTGCGCACGTTTTTCTGTTTGGCTTATTAATGCTCCATTCAAAATTCCATAGCACCACCACCCACTCCCACCTGCTACCGATTTCGGTTGGACTGCTGGTGCTCCCTTGCACCTGCCAGTGCAGGTGGTCCCCTCACCACCCCCACCCCCAACTTTCTGTCTTGGACAGAAGAGCTTGCTTCGCAAGCACTTGCACCCACGACAGGCGTGCACTACAACAGCTTGCTCTGAATGTGCACGTTAAACCCTATGACCTGACCTGACCTGATGATGGCCATTATATATTACAGGTTGCCACTTGATTAGGTTGGACTATGCATTTATTATACAAAAGATAACATAAATGCTTTAATTTTAGCACTATTTATGTCATGTACAGCAAAATAGTAATACTACTAATAATAAAAAATGTTTTAAATAATAACAAAACGATTACAACAAAGATAATACAAGGATATAACAATGTACAACTTTATTTCAAAATAATATCACAAATGGCATGTACATATTATGATATGTATATTATGTATATACAGTGAAACCCTCAATACCGGACATCCATCGTATACATGTATGTATAAGTATCCACACTTGTTATGTTTCTAAAAATATTATTATGTCATGCACTGTAGCGCTAACTATATTATGTTATGTTTGTATACAGATTAATACACCACACATATAAAATTAAAAAAATAAACACGTATCACAATTTCCACATTAAATATCAGTTCACATACATGCACAAACACATACATGTATAGTCAAATCTCATTATCATTATCTAGATGTGTGTTATCTTGGTAAATCTGAGCGACATTCTACAAAACTGAGGATAAATCAGGGGCGGTTCTAGTCGCTTTATTCTACTGGATTCATTATTTTGTTTTCCATACAGACATACCCAATAAATTCTCTTTCTAGCAGAATACCCTGCCACCCCTTTCATGGAAAGCTTCTGTGAGCTATTCATAGTATATATCTGAATGATGGAAATGTGGTTATCTTCCCAGAATGGATGGAAGAGGTGGGGGGGGAATTACTTCAAACTCCCAGAAACATCAAATGCCCTGAATAAAACACAAGCTTTAAATTATTATGACAATAATTTTAAAATGCACTAATTAATGCAAAAACATCTTGTTTAACTGATATTTTATAGCGACTATTGATACTGTACTGTATAATATAGCATACGTACATACATGTACAAAAACACAGTTCAATTGAGTGTCCTATACAGCCCAGCCCTGTTGGTATGTTGGATCTGGTCTGGTGCTCATAAAACTTTTAGAGTCTTAAACTTGAGATTTCGAGACACTATTGTCATGACAACACCATACAAATTGTATGCGTGTGACATTATTACAATTTGAGTCTGGACTCCAAAACGTTTTATAAGAATGGGCCCAGTGCTAGACGATACTCAATGTAACAGACTGTCAATTTTTGACTAAAAAATGGTCAGCAAGTACTGTGTCTTAAACACACACATCTGACTCAGTGTCTTAAACACACACATCTGACTCAGTGTCTTAAACACACACATCTGACTCAATCTCAAACTACAGATCTTTAGCTTGATCCGTTTTGAAATTACTCATAAACAAAATCCATCTGCCCCTCTTTTGAATTTCAGATATAATTGTCAGGTTTCTTCGTTTGGTGTTTGTGCCAGTCAGAAATTGATAACTTTAATACGGTAATATGAGTGAACTCCAAAATAATAGAATTTAAAGTCTATGGCATCAGATTTCAGAAACTGTATAAAATAGCTTTTTAGATTTCGGTTCTGTGATTTTACCGACACTGTATTGAAAATGATCGTTTCCATGAAATCTGAAGACCTGTTATAAGACTGGAGTACTCTAGCCCTGTCCCACAGGTCTACATCAGAACTGGGCTAAAGGACGTTTGAGCTAACAAGAACAAAATATATACAATGTATATATAGGGTGTTTTAAAATACGGTAAAGTAATGTTTATAAATTATGCTTAATTAAAAAAACATTTAGCCAGATTTATGTGTTGAGGCTACAAAATACAAAGGAACATCTGTTTAATGGCACTTTAGCCATTTTATACTTGTGGTTATGTGGTGACTAGCAGATGGTTATTGTAAGACTTGTTCTTAAGTGTGAGAGGATCAAGAAACCTGAGACCATGCTTAGAAAACTTTATAGAGTCTAAACTCAAACCTCTAATGACATCACATGCATACAGTTTGTATGGTGTTGTCACGGTGATAAAGCCTCAGACAAGTACAGTTGAGTCTAGATTTGAAAAGTTTTAAAAGCAGGCCATATAGGATTTCAGTATTCATGGGAAACACTTTTTTGGTTCCGTGCCTTGCGATAATGAGAACCCATCGAAAACTGATTTTTAAAAAAATAATTATATATATATATATTATTTTCACTAAATAGTCCTACTCAATATAATAATCATGGGAAACGAAATTTCGGTTTCATAATTTTACCTTGGTAGGAATCTTGTAAGTGCCTTTTCCCACAAACAGGACAGCACATACCACAGCTTAGCTTTAATATACCAGTCATGAGCATTAGGTGAAATGAGCAAAATATACTGGATCTAAGGGACTGGAAAAATCTCTTGAAGTGCAATGGGTCCACAGTGGACACATCAGGGTTGGCGGGGGAGAGGGGGGAAGACGGGGGGGGAGACAGAGGTACCAGTAATTCCCCATCCCAACCAGTGTCCATGGCTGGTACATCAAAGCCAAAAAGATTAGTTTGTTTTGTTTAACAACACCACTAGAGCACATTGATTTATTAACCACTGGCTACTGGATGTCAAACATTTAGTAATTGTGACATACAGTAAAATATTCTTATTTAACGAATGAGAAGAGACCATGATAGTTAGTTTGTTACAGCCCTTGAAATTCGGAGAGAGAGTTCAGAGAGAAATGCCTACAGACTTTTTACCACTCACAGATTTGTGATGGCAATGAAATGCTGTCGCAAATCAAGTTTGCGATAGCTTTTGCGATGGCATTGCCGATTGCAGCCGTGAATTTCGAGGGCTGTTGTTATAGCAGTAGTTCATTGTACACATTTGCATAAGTTTGTTATTAATATATAGGGAGATAAAATGGGACTTTACGATCAGTTCGTACAGTGCAGTAGTTCGTTCAAATCATGTTCGTTATAAGTGTACTTTACTGTATAGTCTTAGAGAGGAAACCCGCTATATTTTCCCATTAATAGCAAGGGATCTTTTATATACACCATCCCACAGACATGATAACACATACCACACAGCCTTTGATATACCAGTCGTGGTGCCATTAAAGCAAAGGTCAGGATGGTATGTGCTGCTGTATCTATTGTAAATATGTTCTGCTGATATGACAATGAGACGGTGCTGGGTGAGGGGAGAGTGTGGGATGGTGTGTGAGAAATGAGGACATGTAAAATGTATTTTAGAGCATCAAGGTATTTTAAAAAATGGACAGCCTTGTTTTTCTTTTTTGCTGGCCGCTACTTTGAGCCAAATATATATCAGATATAAAATATATCACACAAAATCGTTGTACGTTAAATATGTTCTGAGGTGTGGCTAAACAAAAAAATTATTTCTTTCTTTGATTTTAAATGTCTTGAGTCTCCATTTTAAAATAATTATTACAAACAAGAACCCATATCTACAATGTACAGTAAATACATAGATTTTTAAAACAACTAAAACAGGGCTCACACTGGAATGGGGTTTTTTAAAAGCCATTTTTCACATATGAAGAGTATAGCTCCTCAAAAATTATTCAGAAGTGGCAAATTTTTATTCACCAAAATTCTAAAAGTTATTTGTTCAAATAAAACGGTTATTAAAACAGAAGTAAATTGGCAATATATATATTTTTTGTATATGCTTAACAATGTTAACTTTAAGCTATAATAAAAACTTAGTTGAACAGATTATTTTGATATTTCCACACCCATGGACCAAATACCATGGAATGGCCCAGCTACACTTGATATAAAATTAATGGCTAATTTTGCAATGGACAGGGTGAGCCTTGAAAACAAAGCTGCCTGTGTCACCACATCCAGTCCGAAGCATGGTCCACTTGAGTTAAGCTGCACCACGAAAATTCCCGTTCGACACCTCGTGATCTGGTTGCTTCTTCGTACGAAGGCGGAGGCTCGTCCCAGTAAGGTGGAGGAGATTCGACATCCGGTGAGTCATCTGTCAGCCCATACCGATACAGATATATCCACTGTTGGCTATTCGCGTCAGAGTTTGTGAACGAGTCAATCGAGAAGTCAGAAACGTTTTCATCCACTCCGCTGGTATCAGACGATTCCTCCATACCATCAGTCACATTCGTTCTGTCGCCAGAGAGGCTGGAGAATCTATGTAAATGCTCCTCAAGCCAACAGTCCGGGGAATAATTCTCCGGACCACCTCCTCCACACAGAATGGTGCTGAAGTCATAATCTGGAAGACTCTTGGGCAGATAACCAATGTAATTTGCACTGTGATGGCCAAATGGATAGAATGATGAAGGGGAAGATCTAGATGTGAAGACTGGTGAAGGCACCTCTGATGTGTCTGGTACAGTCATGGTGAGACTACGCCACTTGCGAAACGGTGAAGTTAGTCTGCTCCACAAGGAATGACCATTCATCTTGATGACTTCGTCGTCCCACAAACTGAGATTATCACACAACAGATCATCAGCTGATCTTTGACCGCCTGAAACAAGTATATGAAATGTGTATTAAAATATTTATTTATTTATATACAACGATATATGTTCCAGAGCTCAATCAGGGCTTCTATATTATGGTAGTCCCACTCCCACGGTTAGTGATATTCAATGTTGGGCTAGTAAATAACCACTATCGGAGTTGTCAAATGCTGTCTGAACAATAATTTTATTTGTGTTCATGGGCAAGTCTTATTTTGGGTAACTTATGTTTTGTTTGTGCATTAAATGTTTGCCATGATTTATGTGGTCACAGCCCTCCAGCCCTTGAAATTCGGACAAGTTTGCTACAGCATTTAAGTATCATCGCAAATCAATTTTGCAACAGCATTGTGGCAGAAATTTTAAAGAAAGGATTAATGCTGTCAAAATTATGAACCACTGCAGTAATAATAAGCTAAAAGCTGACATCTCAACTTTATTTAGTATGCTTCTATACTGGAATAAACCACTTTATATTACATGTAATTGTGGAAAAATTGGGCCACACTAGATTACAAATGCTTTTTTCTGGGATCTGTAATTGAACAGAGTTCAGAGAAAAATGCCTACAGACATTTTACCACTCTCAGATTTGCAACGGCAATAAAATGCTGTCGTAAATCAATTTTGTGATAGCTTTTGCGATGGCATTGCTGATTACCAACACAAATTTTGAGGACTGGCCCTCTACATTGTGACAGGTTTGGTCACATATGCAATCACTTTTTTCATTTGGCGACTAAAACAGATCTACATGTTTAATTTCACTAGGGGACGATTCTGGCAAAATAGTTGTTGTATACTACTAAATTTTTTCATTTTAAGTGCATAAGTAAAATCCACTTCACCTTCGATTTTGAGGAGATAAAATTCATTACATCATCTATAATATAATCACCACGAAAACAGACTGCAACCATATTTTCGACAAACAATAGAAGTGAAATTTTAACAACTGAAAAAAATTGTGATCATATTTATCAACAATTTAAACAAGAAATGAAAAGTCAATCAAATAATTAGCATAGACTGGGATCCGAGTCAACCTTTTTTATGTAGCCTGCAAAAACATTGTGAACATAAAGAAGAAAACCAGTTACATGTAACTATCAGCGAATCCCAAACATATCCAAAGATGTCTAATGTATTACTTGTTTTATGTTATAATGATTCGAGGCCCTTTTCCCCTTTTTCACAGAACAAACTTGGTACTGTATTTTGTTTATCAAATCTGATTTGAAACATAAAATGTGTCATTATTGCATAAATTGAAAAGCAGAGGAAAATAATTTTCAAAATTTTATTTCTGCTTATCACAGATTATAAAAGCATACATCAGTTAATTTCAATACTGTTTTGTGTTTCATGATTGTATATAGGAGAAATGCCACTCTCCAGTGTATGTTGCATTTTAGTAAAAAAAAAAAAATCAGATTATCTGGTATTACAATCAAGGTGTTATGCTTGAGAATTAGAATTTAAGTTCTGACGTAATACTCAACAGACAATTACAGATACTAAAGTCACTGTGCACACATACACATTTTAGAATTGTTTCTCTGATACATGTCATGCATGTCAAAGTTCTTTAATATTTGCACTAATGTTTACACACACACATACACACACATGTGTGCATGCAAGCACACACATGCACATACTATACTGGTATATAAACATGGCTCTAATTTTGCTATTTGGCACCTAAACAAATAGAAGTAGTTGCCATCTGGCTGTGATCAAGATTAAGTAAAGTCACACTTATTAACAGGGAAAATTTTAAGTTTCATAATATACACACAGGTAGCTCAAGTGACCTCTATGACTATTTTTATGAGTAAACTTGACTGTTTAAATATAGGCTACAACTATGTAATACAAGTCGCCACACATGTATACAGAAGAGGGCCTCGTAAGTTGTCAAACTTGTGCCTGATTCTTTTGTAGCAACCATATGGTTGCTAAAAACTGACAAACTGTTAAGTGTTTCAAATAGTACTCTCTAGCCCTAACCCAATATAAACAGGACTGAGCTATAGTCTGTAACATCATCCACTGCAGATGTTTTTGTAGTTCATCAAGGTAAACTTCGGTATGCGGTCAAAACGGCCCTATGACAAAACGGCCCTGAACATGTAAGTCAAAACGGCCAAAGAAAAAAGTCATAACGGCCAAAGAAATTGGTCAAAACGGCCAAAGAAATTGGTCATAATGGCCAAAGAAATTGGACAAAACAGCCAAAGAAATTGGCAGTTAGCAATTAGCCTTTTAAGTTCTACAGTGAGTATATTGAGTTTGTATAAAATGTGTTTTACAAACTAATTTCAATTCATGATACCATTCGTGTTTTTATTAGGTAATTGGTGAGTTTGCTGCATTGTAATACAAATATTTCTACGATTATATTTACACATTAAATATATTTTCTTGTTTAGAATATCAGTGTCTGTATATTTAATGTGTTTCTGCTCGTCTTAATAGTTGTAAGAAGCCCAAACCGGATTTCATCTTCAAATAATTTCATACGTACGAAAAAATATAGAACGATCAGAAACATGTTTAATATACAGCTACTAATATTTTACGCATGTAATTACAATCGTTAAAAAGTATGTTAGCTCATCCTTTACTCTTCCAAAGTATTATATCTTTTTTTCTTTTCTTTTCTTTTCAAGGGCCTTTATGACTTTTTCACTTTGGCCGTTTTGACTTTTGTTAAGGGCCGTTTTGACTTTTCCACTTTGGCCGTTTTGACTTTTTTGGGGCCGTTTGACCAATTATTGTTAAGGCCGTTTAGTACTGGGGCCGTTATGACTACGATTCGTAAACTTCTACAGTCCGTTTTTTAACATTTCGACGTATGCAATAAACATTACAATAATAGATACCATGCTGCATGCAGGAGACGTTTATCTTGACGAACTAATGTTTTTGTAAATAATTTCAGTTTGGTCTGATGTAAGAAAACAGAAAAAAAGTGTTTTGGAAATAACACAAAATTACTATTCTTGTGTGCAATTTAGAAAACAATCTGCTCAGAAATAAGTAAATTCCATAGTATGAAATAAAAGGCGTTCCCCGTGGACGGCGTGGACAGTGTAGAAGACACGAAGAAAATAAGAAAGTGACAACTATTTTTTTTTTAAACCTGGGGAAATGGGGTGGAGGCTAAACAAACCTCTCTGGGCGTCAGGGATTATTTTACCTCATTTCGAATTCTTTATGAAGCTTTTGACGAGTTTGACATAACCAGGAAGTGATTTTTTGTGTGTACTATTGATTTACTGAATGCTACGCTGTGTGAATGACAATCACGTGCAATAGTAATTTGTGCACCAATTATCAGTCTATAATCAAGGTGTGTTTGTCGTAATATTATTTGAATAGTATTCGACATTAAAGTTGCAGATATTACCGTTATAAGAAACTACATCAAACTAATATGATCTGGTTTTGAAGATTTGTATCCAACAGACTGTATTTATTATTAGTTATATTTTTATTAAATGTTATAAGCGGTTACAGTACCATCACACTTTACGGCAATAACAGACTTTCCGCCGCGGCAAGCGTAAACTTGCACTGCAAGTTACTCGATTGTCACACTATATCAAAATCAAGGAGTTGAAAGGCAACATTATATTGTTGTGGTGTATTTGGTATATTCACCATTATTTTAAAATTACATAGCAGTGCCATGTGTTGTCACATTTTACCTATTTAATGCGATTACAAAAAAGAAGAAGAGAGAGACGCTCAGTCACGCTGATCATAATCATAATTTAATAATGATAATCCCCTCTCTCCCGAACCACCACGAATTTAAAACAACATGATCATCGGAACATACCCAGCATGTATAAACAGAACATGTTTATGATATCTTTTTTTTTAAATTTAATGCAGAATGTTATTAATTTTATAATTTTGTTCAGAAATAAGCAGCTAATTATTAATTTATTATTAATAGAACAACAAGAAAACTAAGGTTGATGACAGCCACTTTTCGCACCCTTGTTTTTACTTTGTACACAATAAACAAAACATATCCAATGGTAATTTTTTGATATGATATATTTGACAAAAGGTACTTCTAATTTCTTTCATCTTTTGAAACTTAAAATTAATATTTTGTCCAGAATTATGAAAAACAACAAATTACCGACATGTAAACCACGTTGTCCACTTGTTATTTTTTTTTACAGGGGTCAATGTTAGTAGACCAGTTTTTATTTTAATGTGGCGATACATTGAAATAATATTTTAATATTTGAATGACGTCACTATTCATCTGCTTAAAATAACACTAAACTTGGTACATGTTTCCGTATTAAGAAAGCTGGAAAAATTCCAATGCAAAATTGCTATTGAAAATTTAAGTTTGAACATTACTAATGCACCTGAATGGGGATGCAGTCGATTCGTCCACGGACGATTCGTTTTTTTTAAAATGTACATTTAATTAAATTGGAATTGAAGACACCAAGTTTTTATTTTATTTCGAGGTTATTAGGCATTAGGCATTCAAGATATAAATAAAAATAGTGTAAAAAAAATACAAATATCTCTGCACCACGGTGAGGTTACAGCACGTGCAGAGGGCACAATACAATAATACAATTTAGTAATCTCTAAGTCGATTAATGAATAGGAGCCTAATAAATAATGTGTACGTAATTACCGTATATGATACCTAAAAAAAAAACCAGGCTCATTCAAATGTCTGTAGTGTAAATTGTAATGGGAATCGTTTTTATTTCGGAATTTGCGATCTTCCGACCTTTACATCATTAACAGTTAGTTAGTTAGAGCTGTATATATGCTGTGCCGGTCGGAAGTATTTTCATACATTTAAAAAAAAACCATATCCTTCTGAACAATAAGTAACATTTTGGTGATGATCAAGAACGCTGAAAGTGTAGCCATGCTCCATTTATTGGGTACTACGTCATACAAAGATGTGGTATCACAACAGTGTTTAAACGGTACTAAATTCTGTACGGTCACACACATTTGTACAAGACACTATTGACGCCATTGAAGGAGAACATGACATGGGGGTGGGTGGGGTAATAAAGTCTTCCGATGCATTAATTATTTACCACATCGAGCGAATGGACGAATCGTCCGTGGACGAATCGTACGCATGATAATAAATACAAACAGTTAGCCTAATGTTCATTTTTAACTCTATTTTACTGTTTTGGTTATAGTATACCACAAAATAATGTTAAGAAACGATTACAATGTAAAAGAAATAACTATTAATATGTTTGAAAAAAATGCAGTCATCGAGTGGACGAATTGTCCGAGGTGAGTGGACGAATCGTCCAGTGGATGAATCGTCTGGAAAGCCCTGAATGTGATTAAAAAATTGTACCTTTTTCGAAATATGGATTTTAAGTCGAATTACGGTAAGATATGCTATATTTATTGTGTATGAAGCCAAAACAAGGGTGCGAAAAGTGACTGTCGTCGACCTTAAGATTTTAATTTTAATCAAGCAACATAAGCAAATATGGTTACTGTATGCTTTTTTTAGCATATAGTTTCAAATGAAAATGATTTAAAGTTGATTGCAAAGCATTGATTCACGCACCTTTATGTTCAGGCATGTTTAGCGGGTAAACTGAGTACTCTGACTGTAAGAAAACTAAGATAGCTAGACAGTCATTTGGACAGCCATTAGCCCTTACAGCCAGAGACCAAGCTGTGTAATTTGTTCACAGTTGCAATTGCTTCCCACCATTCCGACGCCAGTATTCCAAGGCTCGCTGAACTAGCATCACATGATCGCCTACTCGGGCTAGATTTTATCATCCATGTTTCTGGATCCCGATAATCCGCATCATTGCCCACCATTCACAAATGGCTATGTCGGAGATACATTTGTAGGTGCTGGAAAATATAGTAGGATGCAGAAAAATAAAGAAGGGAGGTCGAACATGAAAGGAGGGTGGCTAAATTCATAAATTGAGCAGTGAGCACACTGACCGTAACACTAGAGGGTGGATGGGTGTAGGTCCAAACGTTATGTGGTGTTACAGAGGGTGGGTGGGTGGATGTATTTAAATGTTACCTTTAATGCACCTTTTTTAACTTACTAAAATCTTCTCTCTTTTTTCCATAAACCCTCTGTCACAACGACAGTGTTTACGTTGGTAGTTACAGCTAGTCGTATACACAATAAGGATTATAAATCAAGTTAATGTGATTATCGGTACTTTACGAAATTGCTAAATAGTATGTTAAAATTATATTACACCCATCTCATGATATATTTGTTGAATGGAAGGAGGGTGAGATTTGTCTCGCAAACATTACATCATGTATATGATCTAGCATTACAGAGTGTTACATGGAGGGTGTTGAATTTTAAAGAAAATAGCATTATAGGGCTGGCACATATCCTAAAATGTTCAATTGCCTGTCGGGCAAGTAACTCACAAATCTCACTCGTCCACAAAAAATTAACTCTTACTAAAATATAAGCTATCAGAATGAAGGAAAATTCTAAATGAGTTTATGATGTTTTCTTTAAACTTTAACACTTTACTTTAGAATGATCATTGAAAATATGCTATTTTGAGTTATTGATTTCATAGTGAATAGCATTAATTTCACTTTGTTTTTGTTTGGGTGTTTTTTGGGGGGAGGGGGGTTGGAGGAGGGGTGTGTGTGTATTTTATGACTATGTTAAATGCTAAACTTGTTATTTTGCTCTTCTCCTTTATAGGTACACAATTTCTTCCGATAGTATTGAAGTACTGTATCATTCCTGTTACAACATCCATGCCTGTCCTGTACAGCACTAGAGCTAGTGAATTCATTGGATCACTTGAATAATGTCTTTTTAACTGATACAAACAAAAACAGCAAAATGTGATGATACTTGTCATTCGGCTATGAACACTTTAATAATAAACAAAAAAATGTTTTAAAACCAGCAATGTTTGACATACATTTTCATACTTGTCCATCCGCCTTATTTTATGTTGCTTTTCAAAATTCATTAATGATGTTCAGGAAGTGAATTCACAACATGGCGTCTGGCAGAATTGATCTCGACTCGACAGAACTCTGTTTAATTGACTCTGGAATCTGTTCACTGAAGGACGTTCCGCTACGGACTCACCTGGTGACACTGAACCTTCACAGCAACTACATAAAGACGATTGAGAATCTTGATCCTCTTCGACATTTGCAGCACCTCGACCTGTCGTCCAATCAGATATCGCGGATCGAGGCTCTCGACGGGTTGGTCTCTCTCCGAACACTTAATCTCTCGTGCAATCTTATTGTCAATGTAACAGGATTGTCGCTCAGGTTTGTAACATAATATTTATTTATAAAAGTAAACTAATTACATATATCATCTACTAGACACATTTTTTGCAATTTTAAACTTTGATTTAAAGTATTTTTCTTTAAAATTAATGAAATGGCATTTTATATTATTTCAGTATTATTAATCTATAACTATTTATAAAGATATTTAGTTTTTAGGTTTTTTGACAAATGCACTAACCTTTGATCTTAGCTTTTGAATGTTTGGTCTGGTCTAATGTAAATATTCGTGAATCTCATTTACTGCTATACATAAGACACTAACCCAAGTTTCGGAGGCCTAATGACTTTCTCACACATTTGTCAAACACTGCTTTTTAAAATGATAATTTCCACCCATTTTATTTAGGAGATATCTTTTTAACTTTTAAAGTGTTTCTTGTTAATTGTTAGTAAATGGTTATTCACCAGAAATTTTGCAACTAACATGTTTTCACATACACATAATTATGCATTCTTAAATTGTGTTATTTTGTTACTGTGGTATACACATGTAATAAAATCATCTTGAAACTGGTATAAGTTTAAAATACTTTTAAGAATATTTTACCTCTGTACATGCGGGTCTCTGGGGGCAGGATTTACATCAATCGGTTGAATGCTAACTTGAGGTGCTTGCGTGGATCCATTCAACTGATTGGGTTTTTCTTGTTCCAACCAGTGCACCACAACTGGTCAAAGGCTGTGGTTTGTGCTTTTGTCTCTGTGGGGAAATTGCATAAAAAACATCCCTTACTGCATTAGAAAAAATGTCATAGTTACCAAATGTTTGACATCCAGTAGATGATGATTAATTAATATATGTGCTCTAGTGCTGTTGTTAAACAAACAAAACTGTAACGTTTTTTTGCAGGTCTCTGGTGAAACTAAATTTGAGCTATAACCAGATTGAAGATTTGAGAGGGCTGCAGTCTCTTTCTGGACCCGAGTACCGACTGTCTCATCTCGAATGCCATGGCAACAAGATCCGCTCTACGGATAACATAGTCCGGTCTCTGCGAGGGTGCCACACTCTCAGAAAGTTGGTTCTAAAGCAGGACGGATCAGCAAATCCAGTCTGTCATCAAAAAGGTATTAAACACAAGTCCATTTTTTGGGCAGGATTTACCTCTGTTGTTAGGGTGCTTACCTAAAGTCCTAGGTTCCAACATGTATAGGATCGGACAACCTGGGCAGACCTATAGTATATATTCCCATCCCAGCCAGTGGCCTGTGACTGGTATGTCAAAGGATGTATTATATTGTCTGTAAGAAAATGCATATAAAAGACCCCTTGTTGCTAATGGGAAAATGTAGCTGGTCAAACGTTCTAAATTTTTAACGTGTATCCAATAGCTTATTATTAATTACTAAATATGCTCTAGTGGTATCTTTAAACAAAACTAACTTTAAATTTGTAAAGTGTGTCAAAGCTGTTTATTTTAATAAAGTCCATTTCAACTACAGGTACTTGGTATTTTTATAAACACACCGTTTAGTTTTGAAGTGAAGTGAAAGTTTTATTTTGTTTAACGACACCACTAAAGCACATCGATTTATTAATCATCGGCTATTGGATATTAAACATTTGGTAATTCTTACATAATTGTAGTCTTAAAGAGGAAACCTGCTACATTTTTGCATTATTAGCAAGGGATCTTTTATATGCACCATCCCACAAACAGGATAGTACATACATGTACCACAGCCGTTGATATACCAGTCATGGTGCACTGGCTGGAACAAGAAATAGCCCAGTGGGCAATTAGTTCTGAAGCTAGTGAAAGGTAATATGATTATTGTTTACAGTTATTAATACTTTACTTAGTAATTAATGTTTTGAAGATATTTATGCATGTAAATAGTGATTAATTAAGTCATTCACTTTGAGCAGGACTATGTTTTATAAATATTCGACCATGTTTTTCGGGTAATAATCGTTTTTGGTCATCAAGCCTATTATTAGTTTTACTTGTAAATATACAGTGCTTATGGTTTAAAAAATCAAAAGTGATTAATAAACTGCTTTCCTTATAATTATGTAGGAGAGAAATTTTTTACGAGCAGTTTTTCATGCATGAGGAAATCATGACCACATCCGAGTATGAGAATTGCTTGTGTCAGGTCATCAGGACTGAATGCCTGTTACTTTTATTATTATTAATAATTGCTTATGTTTATTAATTTGTTTTAATTTGTTTTCTTTTCAAGACTATCAAAGTGCAATTCTACAGGGTCTACCTCAGCTCCAGTGTCTTGATGGAAGAGACCGCAGTGGTCGTCCTTCTGCCATATCCGATGTGTTGGCCGATATTCCAGGCAAGATACAGTATAGTGTTCATTATAGTGTATGAAAAATGACATGTGGGTGGGATGCATTTGGGGTATGAACAATGAGTCTAAATTTGAGTCTTTTAAATATACACCAACAGCATTCCTTACTGCAGAAATAAATATTTAAGCATGACAACAGTCACTTTGCACATCCCTCTATTGGATTCGTATACATTAAATATAATATATCTGATGGTGATTATTTGATATATTTCATGAATAGTATTTTTTATTTCTTTCAACTTTTAAAATGTAAACTTATATTTTGTTTAAAATTACTAAAAATAAAATAAAATGTATACCAACATGTAAATTGTGTAGTCTGCACATTATGTAATTTGGAACCATTTTGAGGTAAGTAGTTTTGTTTTAATGTAGGGAAGCTTTGTAATAATATAGCTAATTCTGAATTAGAATGACATTAGTATTCCAATGCCCGTCTCTTTGCAATAACAGAAAACTTGGTGCAGTTATTTGGTAGAGTAAGAAACATTTTCATTTCAACTTATTTTCATACTTATATCCATTAAGGTTCAAGCATGCTGTCCTGGGCACACACCTCAGCTATCTGGGCTGTCTGTCGAGGACAGAGTGTTAGTGGTTAATAAGAGAGAAGATGTCGGTGTGGTCTTACACCTAGCCATTAAGTCGTTAAAACTCGCTCTGCGTGGGAGCTGGTACCGAGCCGCGAACACTGCACCTACCAGCCTTATGTCCGATTGCTTAACCACAACGCCACCGAGGCAGATTGTCACTCTTAAAATAAATCAGAAACAAATTGAGGGTGAAGCTGCTCATTTCAGAGATAACGGATAGCGTCTATAACTACCCTAGTTCCGCAGAACAGTTTAGTACCTTTTTTCACAAGCACCCCATGCATGTTTTAAGCATAACTTTACTTGGCACAGCCTTATTTCAGTGTAAACTCTGTACCTACCAGCCTTATGGCCTAACCACGACATCACTGATGCTGGTATGTGAGGAACAAACAAATGTGTAGCTCCATTAAGACTTGTGGTAGTTTTATTTTGCAGGTTTGGAAGAGTACATGGATTACCTCATAACCAGTGGAAGTTCGGTAAGTGTAGTGCTTTCTCTTTATCTACACGTCCATCTTTCTGTCAGTTTGTCTGTCTCTACGTGTCACATTCTCTTATCGATAGCCTCTTTAGAAAACTTGCATGTAGAGTTAAGTCTTGGTGTGTTTTCTCTTTTCTAGATACATGTTCATCACCTGTCCTCAAAACTAGTGCATATTCCCTACTTCTCTAAGTTTTCTCCAGTTTCAAATGTTTCAATACAGTTGTTAACAACTTGGTTCTGAAAAAAATATATATTGCCTGAAAATGCTGGCTATTTATGCAAGGAAATAAGATTTTTCTCCAAGTAAAAATCAATTGTTATTGATTAAATATCGCTACGTCTTATTTCATGTTGCAAATGCTAGTTTAATAAACAAAATTAATTTTTCTGTTAACAGGATCCAAACTTTGAAAACGTAATTACACCTAAAATTGACGACGCGATCGCAGTATTTAAGCATCGTTGCTTGCAGTCACTGGATACAAGTAACACTGTGTCGTCAACCGACCATGAAGGCAGTTTGACACCCACGCGACAGATTACCTCACATCAGCCAGGCAATGTTCAGGTGAGTCTGAGAACATTTGGTGGAGAAAGGATAGATAGAGAATTCGTTACCAGTGGCATAACCAGTGCCTCCCTATTCACACCATGCCCCCCCCCCCCATTGGCCCCCCCCCCATTTGACATTTGATTGTACACAATAAATATGACAGAAAAAATGCAGTAGCATTTAGCGGCCCCCTCAGACAAAGGTCTTGCTCTCCATTGCCCCCCCCCTCCCCCCCCAATAAAGACCCAGTTATGCCACTATTCGTTACAAGTGTTGTTTAATATGGAAAATATCAAACAAGTGTGTGTTAATACATACCGATCAACTACACACGGTCGATGTTTTACACATAGTAAAAGATGAGTAGCAAATTCTATTTTTCCTATAATACTTTTACAGTATAATTTTAATTAGATATTTAGTAAATCACATTTCTAAAGTTGTCTCCATTAGTAATATGCAATCATCACAGTTGACACAAATGTAGTTACACACTTCAATTGAATCTTTTGAAAACAATATGCTTGGTGGTAGTAGCTTAGAAACAAAGGACTCATTTACGGCAATAAGTATATTAAACGGGTTAGTACCGCTTTCCCATGTGTTATTCACCTTTTTTAAAGAAAATACAGGTTAAAAATTGTGGGGTCTACTATACATAGCAATAGTTGTTTTTTTTGGTGTTTTTTTAAACGACGCACTCAACACATTATAATTACGGTTATATCGGCGTCGGACATATGGTTATGTCGAGAAAAACCCCAGTGGTTAGCTGACGGGGATCGATCCAAGACATAGTGTTACCTTCCCGGCCCACAATACCCACTAACTGGGGTAAAAACCTTAACAGACCGCAGAAGTAACGTGTACCAAGATGGATAAATTCCAGTTACCCCGTATCAAGGTACTAAACAATTGCCATGTGTCCTCGTTATCACATGCAATCAACCGAATATTAGATATAGACGGTGTGATATCTAATATCACACTATCCTTGCAATAAACTAATTGCCCAACAATAGACTGACTAAATAACTAACTACACAAGCACACACGTTAATGACAAAAACACATAACAAGTAACAAGTGTTTAAATTTCTTTATATAAAAAATTAGATTAATA
>JAECMU010204166.1:0-15313 GCA_016106625.1 Dracogyra subfuscus
ATCTGAGAAGTAGCGGTTCATTGATTCGAGTTCTGGTCTATTTTTAAGGATATTTTTCCGTTTTAACGCCACAGACTCATCTTTCACTGTATTGTAACTTTATCAAAATGAATTACAGGTATATAAATTAACTAAACTTTGTGTCCATTTGTTACAGGTTAAAACTAGGATGTGCACCTTTAACAAATGCAGACATCTAAAAATATCACATGACATTAACAAATGCAAACAGGCAAAAAAATATCACATGACAGGAACCAATACTGATTGCTAAAAGTCATCATCTGATGTTCTGTGTGTTGTGTCACCATGTGCATCATCTTCATCAGCATCATAATCATCTTCGTAATCATCATCATAATCATCTTGCTCAATCTCCTCCTTGGTGGTAACAGACTCGTGATCCCCTTCTGCATCATGTTTCATCGACTCATGTACAATATCCTCGTTTTGCTTGGGCTGAGTGTCATGAATGGACAAACTTGAGTGTAGTTTGTCTGCAAGCTTCGGTGAAGAATCCTTTTGAACCACCTCATGTCCTTCGTTCTTTTTTGCATTCAGCTTCACATTTCTAGAGCTTGGTGGTTCAGAGCCTCTGACGTGATGAGACAGTTCTTCCTCTGCAGCTGAAAGGCTGTCTTCCTGTGTGTGATGCCTCCTAGCCCGAGCACGCGGTCTTGTCACATTGCTAGCCAAATCCACCTGTTTGGGTGAATCCACCAGTTTGGCCAATGTATCATTCGTGCGAGGTTCTACATCAATCTGATGATCACTTGTGCAGATCGAGGCTTCAGAACCCTTCACGCTGGAGCATTCGTCATCGGCAGCAGAATCTTTCTTCCCTCTAGCAGCATGCCTTCTATCTCGAGGACGTGGTCTTGGTTCATGAGTGGGTGTTGTCGGCACTGAATGCATGGGTGTTCCGTGCATCGAATGGGAGGAGGTTGAGGGGGTTGCATGCACTGAGTGGTATGGTGTTCCAGTTTGTGAGTTTGTGGGTGTTAATATCTCCTCATCAGAATCTGCCAGATGCAGCTCTTCCCGAGATTTCCAATCTGCCACATGGCCATTCACCATTCTGTCACTCATAGCTTTTTCACCGATGCCTGCCTCACTTCTGCTCTCACTGTCGACTCTAGTGATATCCATCTGATACTGCTCCAGAGCCTTTCCTGTTCTCAGTCCGTCCAGCTCATCATCGTTTCTCTGTGACCTCACTGTGCTGACGATCTCTGTGGTCTCATCAAACTTGTACGATGTAGACGAGGTCTCGCTGTGCTCACGGTCATTTACCCTTATCGCATTTGTTCCACTGTCAACCTGGAGCATATCGTGATGTTCCAGTGAGGACACAGTTGTCATCTCGCTCCCCAGATCATCCCCTACACCAACACTGTCTCTTCTAATGCCCAAGTCTATCCTCAGCTTTGACAGGATTGTACGCATCCTGGTCTGCAACAACAACATTTTAATGGATGAATGAATTAATGAATTGATGCTTAATGACACCCTAGCATGAAAATATATTCCACGATTGAGTGAATGAGTAAATGTAACGAAAGAAAGAAAGAAATGTTTTATTTAACGATGCACTCAACACATTTTATTTACGGTTATATGGCGTCTGACATATGGTTAAAGACCACACAGATTTTGAGAGGAAACCCGCTGTCGCCACTTCATGGGCTACTCTTTCCGATTAGCAGCAAGGGATCTTTTATTTGCACTTCCCAGAGGCAGGATAGCACAAACCATGGCCTTTGTTGAACCAGTTATGGATCACTGGTCGGTGCAAGTGGTTTACACCTACTCATTGAGCCTTGCGGAGCACTCACTCAGGGTTTGGAGTCGGTATCTGAATTAAAAATCCCATGCCTCAACTGGGATCCGAACCCAGTACCTACCAGCCTGTTGACCGATGGCCAAACCATGATGCCACAGAGGCCGGTGAGTAAATGTAATGATAAACGAATGAACAAATGCTTAATGACACTATAGCACAAAAAATAGCTGGGCTAGTGGGTGTCATGTATATAAATTAATTATTTAATAACATCAATACGAAATGTTAAACATGCCCAAGCACTCACCATTACTAAGTAATCACTCATTTTACAAGGCCAACTTAACTCCTAATTCATTTAGAGATTCATTCAGCAGCCTCCAGGCATAATAAAGTTAACTTAAAAACCAAACTGCAAAACAAATTGTGTATGGTGCCACACCCATTTTACCGTCTGGCAGAAAGCCTGGGCATGGTTTGAAGATGTGAAACGAGGATGTTGTAAATAATACTACCGTTTTCAGCACATGCTGATTCTTTTGTAGATGTCTGTCAAAAATCTGTTGCAATACCCTGTAAAGAAACAGTAAAACATTTCATCAATTTTACAATTATGGTTTTAAGAAAAGGTAGACTTCGTTCAATGAAAGAAGCAAATAATAGAACAATATCTATAAAATAATAATGAATTTCATGCTCCAATGACATTCAGAGAAAATATATCACATATACATGTACTGGTCCTGCTGTAATCTACTAACATGTCTATATCCAAGTACAGAGACTGTCCAGAGTTTGCTGCCTTTGTAACATGCTATTGGTTATCAAAGCCTTGTTTAAGACTGAAAGTACATACAGTGAAACCCAGACCCTCTGTATACTGAAATTCCATCAAAACCAGAAATTTTTCATGGTTGCTTTTTAAATATCTGGGCAGAAGAGAAACTCTCTAAAACGGATACCTCTTAAACTGGACATTTTACTTGGTCCTGAGGATGTCCGGTTTAGAGGAGTTTCATTGCACATGTGTTTCAAATAAATGTTTTAAAATTTTGAATACATCAATGTCTGTATAGTTAGTATATTTCTCATTGTCCAAGTGCTTGTAATAACACAAACTGGATGTTATCACTTACCATGTCATTTTGCACTTTTTATAACCCTTTCTTAGTGCCGAAATGACAGGTTATTAAGTTAATGAGTAATTATGTTTAATAATAATGAGTAATGTTTATATTCTTATTCACATGGTTTAAATGAAACAAGGCTACAAAAATTCCCAACCATCTGTTAAATCTGGCTGTGATATCATGCCTTTATCCTCTTGTAAACAACAGGGCTTCTAGAATTTTTATAAAATCCACTAGCCATGGGATCAGTGATTTTTTAAATTTACTAGCCACAAATAAAAAATTCACTAGCCCTACTTTACTTTAAGTCAATGCAATTTTACTAAATAATAGTACGGTAATAATCAGATATATTACCTAAACAGGCAGACAAGAGCTTAAAACACTAACACTGGGGGTTGGGGTGAGGAACAGCATATTAATATTTACAAAATAAACTTAACTGCAACATCTGACCCTTTTCTTTAGAGACTTTACACTAGGCATTGGGTATGGTAATAGTAGTTATTTACTAGCCCAACATTGAATATCACTAGCCATGGGAGTGGGGCTACCATAATCTAGAAGCTCTGAAACAATGAACAATTTGAAGAAAAGGATAATGTTACTGAATTACAGACTTCTGTAGGCTTTGTGTTCACTGAACATTGTTTTTCGTAGTTTACTGAAAACGTTTATCTACACACAAAAATAATCTGCAAAGTGAGGGTTTCTGCCAGAGTTTAAAACGGGTATGGCCCCATACCCAAATATGTTTGTAGATATTATTTCTTTAAAAGTTAACCTTTTGACAAAATCAATGACTCATTGCAATATTATCATTACAATATGAATTTCTTAACCGTAAACCTAACCCATTTTCTTTCTGTGGGAGGCCCCTATACTCCCTGTCAATTGTGGTTGCATTCAGCTAGTGATTTCCCTAGAAATTAGTTGAGGCATGGTAGACCAAACACTTTTGGGGCATTTTCATAATTTTCAGGGCACTTCTTTTCATTAAAAATACACAAAAATTAATTGAAATAAACATTAATGAAATTTATGACGAAATTATGTGCTTGCTTTAATAAATGAATGACAACAGGTATAAAAGGCATATTTTATTAAGTAATAATACCTTTTTGGGTGTTTTATAAAGGCAATTTTAGAATTAATTAATGAAAAAGGCTTGTTTGATCTTAGGACTGCATGGTGCTGGTTGAGGCAAGATGGTGCTAGACTATTGAGGCATGCTAAGACAAGCTAGGGAAAACACCAATTCAGCACACACATTGTAAATATTTAATTCCATAGCACCAGACCAAACAATGTATTTCTGACAGAAAACCTGAAAGTGGTACTCAAGTCAGAACAACACACACTGCAATACCTGTTCAACAGCCGAAAGCTAACATTTTAATTCAAGCTTTGGTCTCTTAAATGTTTTAGATGGGCTGACTATACAC
Source organism: Dracogyra subfuscus (assembly GCA_016106625.1). Classification (NCBI taxonomy): domain Eukaryota; kingdom Metazoa; phylum Mollusca; class Gastropoda; order Neomphalida; family Peltospiridae; genus Dracogyra; species Dracogyra subfuscus. The sequence goes on from JAECMU010204166.1 coordinate 4,359, forward strand.
ACTTTTGTTTAATTTATTTACTATGTTCTCACCTGTCTGAGCAGATTCCACTGTTTAGGACATCTTTTGTAATATCCTGAGCAAATTTAACATACAGCTGTTCTTCTTCACTAAAAAAAAGAGAAAGAATAACATTTAGTCATGAAATAAAGGCCAAGAGTTTGTGTATAACCATACATACATACAAACAAACTTAGCAATTATTTCTATGATACCAGTACCATGGGATGAGATTTAATTCAGTTCGTAGAGTGCTTGCTTTAGGTTCTCAGGTAATGGGATCAATTCACCTCAGTGGACCCGATGAGTTTTTCCCAGTCCCAACTAGTCTCGTGACTGGTATATGGAATACTGTGATATGTGTCATCCTGTCTGTAGAATTTAGTAGTAGTAAAGTGCATTAAAAAAAAAATGTAGCTGGTTTTATCTGAAGACTGCATGTCAAAACTCTGAAATATTTGCCATCCAATAGCTGATTAATTAATCAATGTGCTCAAGTGGTGTTGTTCAACACAGTGACTCATTGTTGTTTTGGTTAAAGCAGCAATCAACACAGCCAACCAAAAGCAGCTGCAAAATCAATTTGAGACAGCAGTTTTAATATTTACCAGAGCCCACATTTTCAAAGCTATCTTAGCACTACAAAATCGTAAAAACATCGTAGGCTATAACATGACTATGGCACATGACACAGTGACGTCATTGTTACAATGGTTTTACAACTTTGTTGTGCCAAGTAGCTCTAAAAATATGAGCCCAGAGTATGGTATTAAATTGCTGTCATAAATTTATCTGAATTTCAAGGATTTGTATGGTTACAGCTGAAATTCACGGACCACCGAATGTTGTTTAACTAGTAACGGACTGCTGCCGACAACCAATAGGTGAACTCATTAATGTGGGAAAACTAGATGATTTTTTTCTAACAAGACCTTCAACCTACATCATAGAGGTTGGTCTAATATATGGAATAAAGGTTTACACCTATACATTTGTGATTAATACTTATGTTTTGGTTATTTAACAAAACAGTAAGTTCATCAAAGACACTATATAATTAGATTTATGTGTGTATTAAAGCACTAACCTCAAACATCTCAATATTTTTAAACACAGACTTTTTTTCAGTAGTTGTGAGAGTGTGACATGACAACTTTGTCAAAACATTGAATTGAAGGGTTTACAAATACTGGAGAATTCCTTGGAAAATATTTTAAATCGTACGCAAAAGTAATATTTGACGAGACAATAATGTTGTCTATTAATTAATGAAATGAGATAATGTACATTAAGTCTATATCGAAGTGAACATTGCGCCATCTGCTACGACGTAGGTTGAAAGCCTGGTCTAGGCAGTGAGGTCTTTTTATACATGTACATGTAGCTGTTATTAACAATATCAGCTAATGAGAGTTGTAGATATTCAGAAATACAATTAAAGTTATTTTATCTAATAAAAGCTTAACATTTCCGATTAGGTGTTTTAAGGTAAAAGAATTTTATATTTAAATTGGGCATTCTTAATTTAGGCATTGTGCATAATTACTTACTTATAATTATCTAAAGTCATAGCCAATGATAAAAACACTAACAGCATGATATCTGCGACGCACATGTCAATTATGCAACATTTTGAAAGCACAAAACATTGTATAAAGTAACAACCACCTGTGAAACAATGTCCAATAAGTTTTAATGCTGGAGCATAATACTACTGTATATAGCCGTGTATTAGCGGACTCATTGGAGAAGCCTAGTTTGACCCTAAATATTAATTACAATTTTTATTTTTATTTTTTTTATTTGTTTGTTTAACGATGCACTCAACACATTATAATTACGGTTATATCGGTGTCGGACATATGGTTATGTCGAGAAAAACCCCAGGGGTTATATTAATTACAAAATCATCAGCCTCATGTATAGTCTGAACCAATAATGATCACACCACAGTGAGCTCAACTAATCTACTAGTACATGTACATTTTTAGATATCAGTTTATCTACTTTTCTGAAACAGCCTTCTCCTTTCAAGAAAGAAAGAAATGCTTTATTTAACGACACACTCAACACATTTTATTTACGGTTATATGGTGTCAGGCATATGGTTAAGGATCATACAGATTTGTTAAGAGGAAACCCACTGTCGCCACTTTATGGGCTACTCTTATGTTAATTAACAGCAAAGGATCTTTTATTTGCATTTCCCACAGGCAGGATAGCACAAACCATGGACTTCGTTGAACCAGTTATGGATCACTGGTCGGTGCAAGTGGTTTACACCTACTCATTGAGCCTTGCTGAGCACTCACTCAGGGTTTGGAGTCCGTATCTGGATTAAAAATTCCATGCCTCGACTGGGATCCGAACCCAGTACCTACCAACCTGTAGACCGATGGCCTAACCACGATGCCACCGAGGCCAGTCTCTCCTTTCAAAGACAATGAACAGCCTGTTATCTTCAGTTTTAAGCAGGACTACATGTAGCTAACCAAAACATGTTTTTGTTGTATCTGCGACGACATCAATACAAATGACCTCCTGCTACCGAATAGCAAGATTAGGCTATACATGTTTTTCTCTCTCATTCCTTAGACAATAAATTGAAATTACCATGTTAAAAACTTACCTACTGGAAAATAATTAAATAGTATTTTCACTGATATATAATTAGAAGTATTTAAAAAAAATACTATAACCTACCTGAATTCCCGCTGAAAATGCACTTAGTCACAAACCTTATGTACATTGTACTTTTTACAGTAAAACAACCCAAACTCTGTTACAAGTAGTTTTTATTCACAAAAACAAAAAAGAGATATATATGTAACCTTAATTCAATGTTGATAAAAATAAATAAAAGTCACAAAATATATACATATAGTAACTTCTTCTTTTTTTCTATTAACATTTACAGAAGTCTAAGATGCATAAAACAATTTAATTATGACAATGATATAAACCTTAAAGTAAACTAAAGTAAAAATGTTGGCATTAGATGTAGCAATCATAAAATGCATCAAAGTGTATTCTGGATAATAAATAAAAGCCACATCAATAATCTGGATTTAAAAAAACCATTTTCTTTGAGATGGTTTAATATATTTAAATGGTTATATATAATTTATAATTTGATGTCTATCAAATATTTCCTCTAAAACAGATAACAGATTAATTGCGCCTTCAAAAATAAAAATCAAATATATTAAGTACTAATAAATCATATTTTAAAAATCAAATAGGGGAGACAACTCTATATATTAGAGGACAGCAAGAAATTCAGCCTTCGATTTAAATAATGTTGACTTGAAACATGACTGCGTTATATAACAATATTTCATTTGAAACAAATAAAACCAGAAGCAAGCACATATACAGAACAAGCAGTTGCCAAGAACAACATTTTATGAATAATAAAAAAGTAAATATAACAACACAAGTTGTCTAGTGCACTATAGTTCTTACAGGCACATACATTGTATTATAATTTAACAAACATAAATGAAAAAAAAGAGGAGTAATTATAATTAATTCCATGCCATTTGGAAAATTACAGACACATTTGTAAATCTAATTACTGTGAAACCAAACAATGTTCAAACAATCACAAACGTAATACATTCAAGCACCTTTTATGATAACAGAAAACCAAAAAATCACCATGAATTTCAACATTAGAAAGTCATGCAATGCAGTTAAGACAAGTCACACTTGAATTTGGAATTATCAGAAGCACACATTGAAATCACTACCGGTACTAGTCCTTGAAAACTATGCTGAAGCTACCAACATCAATGTATTAGTTAATAATTAACAATGTATTAGACAACTGACACTAATAACGTTAGTATTACATTATATTTTATATTATAAATTAAGGATCTATGCTTGATAAATAATTCCAAATTCAAATACATGTTCAGTAAGAGTATTTCCAAAGAACCTATGAACCAACCAAAAGAGGAGAAAGTGCAAGATGTTGAAAAAGACGTGCAGTTTTTGTATAATTGTAAGCCTAATGTCAAAATTTAAAATAGAAAATGCATTTACTTACACCTCGGATAATCTTTGACTTTTCCATGGCTTTTTGTCAAATAATCTGTCAAAAAAAGTGAATGCATTCTACTTTTTTGTTTTTTAGCTTAAGGTCACCAATTTGTATAATGGTATACTATATCATGAAACATTTTGTTCAGCATTACGTCACAATTTGCTACACGTTCCAGAGATCACTACACAAGTTTAAAACATTAAAAAGAGTAGTTGCTAATCAATGTTCAATTCACCAAAAATATCGCTAATCAAGATTTTGAAAACAAAATGTTCCCTGTATATATTTAATCAGTTGTCTTCAAAACAAAACTGAATCTGTAGTCTTATTATGTTATTTGTATATTAAGTAGGGAATACTTTGTTTTCAATTTTTGTTGTTAGCAACAGTTGCTGATCAACCAACAACTAATAAAATAAGCATTTACTATTTAACACTTTACAATTGTATTATCTAAAACTTGCATACCAACAACAAACTGCACTGTGATACTGAACAAAACGTTGCCTGTTATAATTTTTTAAAGAGTACATGTTCACATTTTGTATATATTCAGTGTGTGATTTTGGTTGAAACAATTTAAATGTCATAAGGTCTCCCTGTTTACAAATCTTGAGAGCCCACCACCAACTTACACCTCCAGTAGAACAGAAGATATATTAATTATTTTGCATTAAACCATGGAAAAGATTGCTATTCAAGACTGGATTTTGAGATATATGTTGACTGTGTTATTTTGAAGAATCAATGTAATTTGTACAAATAATTTATATGAGCCATGCAGGTTTGTATGTTAGCCAAGATAAGAGTCCTATATGATTTTTGTGAGCCTTGGGCCCCCGGACTCTCCTCAAAATCACACATTGTATATATCTAAACATGTCTTAGTGTTTCTGTGCACATTTGTATACTTAATATCAATGGGAAAATAATTAACATATGATAAAGAAATTATATTCATCAACAAAATATACAATGAGATCATAGTTGCAATATTATATTAAATACTAACCAATAACAAAATAAAAACAAAAATAATAACATGCTCTGACAGGAATGGCAAATTCATGCTAAAATAACTAAGATATTTACAGCCAAACTAATTTGTGTAAAACTATGTCCACCAAAGATGTTAAATGTATATAAGATTTAAAAAAAAGGGGAAAAAAAAAGGAAAGAGACCCATTTAAATTAAAAAACAACAGTTCAATCTTTATAAACTTAAAACCCAAATTAAAAAATAACAGTTCAATATTTATAAACTTAAAACCCGAGTACTTAATGGGGCTTTTAAGACTTTTTTCTTTTTATTCACTTTTAGATTACATTTAATTTCCAAATCTTAAAAATAGAATAATAATAATAATTTAAAAAATTAATATGCGTAACTGAATATCCAAACCAGAGCTGAATTCCAAAACAATAATATTAATTAGTTGAGAAAAGTAAATTAGCAATTGGTACATGCATTAGAAACTGGAGCGAAGCCAGACAGGAAAAAACACTGAGGCAAAAACCCAGACCTGTAAAAATAAATATCAGTGTCATGGAAAAAATAAAATGTTTGCTCACTGATAAATTACATGTAAATGGATGAATTAATAAACATTTAAAGATATTCAATCATAATCAATGTATTGGAAGAAGAAAAAAACTATTTTTATAACCTAGCATAAAATAACTGACAGTAAACAAACATCCATTTCCCACCCCCATTATCCCCTGATAATCAATCAGACACATTTGTAGTTGATAAAACAGATAATACAAGAATCAAAAGATGATGGCACATTCTCCTGTGCAACAATAATTTTAAGTCAACAATAAGTAATAAAAATTAATTAATTTAAAAGCTAAATAAACATTTGAAACAAAAATTACTTTGAAGACTTTCCGAATGTTAAAACATTTTCATCGCCATTCTCGTTAATGTCGCTCTCGGAAGCAGCTTCTCTACTGCTGGACATCTTATCACTTTTCATCCGCACATGAGCTTTGTTAGCCTGTTCTTTCAACCATTCTCTGTGATCTTTGTCCACCGATATATTCAACGTGGGTACACCATCCTGTCGCTTCTTGTTCAGGTAGTTGAGGTCACGGCTTTGTAAACTCTCAAACATCAGAGTGGTCTCCATCATTTCACCTGTCTGAGTGTCCCCTCGTTTTCTCGGCTTTGGCCGAGGAATGGATGGCGAATCCCTCGTATCACCCATCCCTTCTTTCTCCATGTCCCCATCATGTTTTTTCTTCGGCGGTGGAGTGTAATACTTATATTCTTTTAACCGCGACTGTCTGTTGGACTTCAGTGTCCGTGGCGTGAAAGCCCTTTCTGGTTCGGTGAAAACGTGAGCTCTCTTCTCCAACAAATCGCCGTCGTATGTTCCAGGTTTCTTCATCTGATTCAGGCTTGTCCTCGAGGCGTTGCTCATGACACTTCGTGATGACCTCGCGGAACAGGGCCGTTGAAGTTTGTTGAGGTTTTCACGAAGCAGCGACGTTTGCCCATGTCGGACTGTTTTTCCAAAAGGTTCGGCCAACACTCTGTGTTCGTAGTCATGTGATTCCGACCCATACGTTGCCTGCGCACTCTCCTCCGGCTCTCGCTGCAGGGTTGTCTTCATTATGTTGTACACCAATCGGTCTTCATCGTCTTCTGGTTCCCCCTGATGAGGGAAAAAAAACTAAAATTGAATAGATATCAACATAAAAAATTGACAGCGCTATTGAAATAAACATCTTATTTTAACTGTAGTTCTATCACACCAACAGAATACATGGTCAGAAGACCGAAAAATAAACATTGCTATAAAATAAAAATAATTTTATATATATATACACATATATATATATACAGCCCTCGAAATTCGCGACGGCAATCGGCAATGCCATCACAAAAGCTATCATAAAATTGATTTGCCACAGCATTTCATTGCCGTCACAAATCTGAGAGTGGTGGAAAGTCTGTAGGCATTTTTCTCTGAACTGTCCAATTAGATCCCAGAAAAAGCATTTAAAATACGAGTGTGGCCCAATTTAATATAAATCGGTTTATTCCAGTATAGAAGTTTACGAAAGTGAAGTTGAGATGTCATGTTTTAGCATATTATTACTGCAGTGGGTCATATATGAATAATTTTGACAGCATTAATATTTTCTTTAAAATTTCCACGCACATGCACGAAGGCCGACCTGTATAGGAACGATGTAAACCACTTTACGCACTGTTCTGAGAATTACTATAACGTTGTAATTTAATCATGTTCATAGATAATTTTCAAAAACACAAGTTTTCTCTATTCTGCTTCAAAATCTACAATGAACTGCAGTAAAATGACATTTTGTTATAAATTTAACACCAAAAACAGAGAGCCGTAAATGCAAACTCTTTAAACTACATGGCGTCATTGTGTGTGTTTGTCAAATCGTGATGTCGTCATATTTAGTACCGACAAAGCCATTGGTTTGTAAGCGTCAAATAGTCCAGTAGTAGTGTTCGTTAGACCAATACATAATAAGTCACTAGGGACATTATGATTTATATTTCCCCGGTTCTGAATGCCTGCTGGGGGTATATATATATAGTGTTCTCGCCGCTATTTCATTTTGCTGCCATTCTTTCATGTTCCCCGCCCTGCTTTATTTTTGAGCGCCCCTCTTTATTTTCCACACACACTGGACATCAAAGGAAACAAGCCATGATGTGTACGAAAAGCCAATTGACGAAACATTTACGACAGTTACCATAGCGTAATTTAACAGCCTCTATTTTGTTCCATATCTGTATTCATTTGTTTGTTTGATAGACACAATAAAAGTTATATTTTATGTGAGCAATGAAAACATTAATTTTTTTACGGATTCGGCAATCTCTGATTGAAAAAAAAACCCTCACTAATTTCTGTCCCAGGACATACTTCTGGTAGCCAGAGCTAGGTCCCGGGATGGTCATGCTTGAAACTCTAGTGGCATATACGCAAGTTAAACTGATACTGACTGACTGACCCTCACTTATTTGGTGCCAAATTTGTCATGTGGTCAGAATGGTCATTCTATCTTTTGTTTCCACTATCGTCAAATATTTTGTCCTCAGTTGCAGATATAATTAGTTGTAACTGATGATTTTTACTTTCTGTCATTCTGTTTATTTACAGGAGTTATTTATAAAATATTGTAAACTTTTCATTATCGTTAAAATCATTTATCTTGAATGCCAAATAATATATACACAGCCTTTACAAAAACGAAACTAAATAAAAATAAGGAGTATGTCTTTTCACAAAGTCTACTAACACACAACAATATGGTAACAAAACTACTCCCCCCCCCCCACCTTTTGTATCTGACATCTGAAAACACCTCTTTTACAACAACATTACATAATCACAGATACCATAGTAGCATGTTGGCAGTAAACACCCAACCACTTAGAATCATTTATCTCATAGTGAGACGACTGTGTCACATGCTGTCCGAGCTACCAATGTCCGCAAAATCGGTAGACATGAATTGGTCTTGCAAATAAGTCTTTACTTAACCAATTATATGATTAACTTCAAACAGTCAAATATTATATTTTCATGATATTTTGTAAACGAAACAATTGCCAATCGTAGATGTCATAATTAGACTGAGGGTAAATGCGCCTTGTTTTAATATATTTAATGCATTAATTAGTTAAATGCTATTCATTCATCAGTTAATATTAATCAGTATTTTTTTCCTTAATAGTGATATATTATATCTAAAATAAAATAATTGTTTTGTTTTTTTGTGTGTTTTTTTAACGACGCACTCAACACATTATAATTATGGTTATATCAGTGTCGGACATATCGTTATGTCGAAAAAAACACCAGTGGTTAGCTGACGGGGATCGATCCTAGACCGACCACGCATCACTAAAATAAAATAAACACAGGACTATAGTAGTGTCGGAAATAGAATAAAAATTATTTGGTAAATACCTATTTAACAATACTCTACCTAATTTAGCATTTACTTGTTTGGTCTCATTGATGTAGAAGGTGGTGTTTACTCTTGAAATTAAAATAAAGATGTCTGTATAAACAGGAGATTTGTGACCTTTATTGGAACAGACTATAACACATTTTGATGATATGTGTCAATTTCACTTAACTTAAACAAACTTTTAATTTAAAACTGCAAGTTAACGGATTACTATGAATTACAGCATAAATTATTAATTACACCAGCATATTTAGTGAATATAAATTCAATGTAACTACATTAGAAATTTACGAAAACTTGCAACCACTTAAAGGAGGACACAATCAAGGCATTTGACCTGGTATGCATATTCAACGATATATAATGCACATTGTTTAATATCAACAAGTATAAGCGTATAATTAATTAATAAAACAGTTAAATGTGACAGCCATTTTGTATCATCCCAGTGAATACCAGGGTTCGAACTAAACGGTCGCCCCTGGCGACTGAAAACGACGACGGGCGACTGAAAACCCACAGTAAGGTTGCCCGCCTGGCGACCAATTTAAAAACAAAAATTAAATCAATAATTAATAAATAAATAAAAGTACTTGGGAATTATATAATCCTATTATCTAATTTAATATGAAACGCTAAGCGATTTTGCAAGCCTAACACGTGCGTAGCTAGTGTTCTAGCTTCTAACACGTGCATAGTTCGTGAGCCATCACGTGCATAGTTCAAAATGAATGTTTTCTCTTATAATCTTTTGCAATATTGTTTTTTGTTTTTTTAGAAAATATTATTCGGGCAAGTCAATATAGAGCCGGGCAAGTGAAAGTGATGTGACCACCTGCCCGGATGGCAACTCAAATATAAAGTTAAGCGCAGACACTGGAATACGGCCTCTAGCAAGCTGGTTGTTAAGTAATACCTAACGTATCAAGTCAGAAATTAGTCTTGTAACTGAAGAAACAAAACATACCAGATTTTTGTGTCCAGATGCATCCCAATATTCTGTAATAATAGTCATCCCAGTAAGCTAGCAACAATTATATATTATATTTAATACAAAATAAGCCACCATTGTCAAAATGTTGAAATAACTGTATTATGGTTTAAATTAACCCACGTACTGAAATAACTGAGTTTTTTTCTTAGTTAATTGGTTGTTTCTTTCTGTGGCCTGTACCTGTAGTTCCTGATTAGCAAGTGTATATTTAGACAATACCCAGACACTGTGTCTAGACGTGCCTCTTTTATTAAGACCACAGGGTATTGTGTGATAACCTCAAATTATAATGGACTTTACCAGCCCTTGATTAAGTAGACTTTCCACCTAAAATCACAAAACTGACCAATTACGTAGTCCCAAAGAAAAGAAAATTATCACTTGGGTATCGTGAGTGGTCGTTTTTGCTCGAACATATCCTACCAATAGGCCTAATAATATGCATTTTTTTCTTTGGATTTTTTAAAAGAAAAAAAATACTATAACTCAATTTTGTTATATTGATGTAAATTTAAATATATTTATTTAAATAGTTTATTATACTATAAAGTCATTTATGTTGTTTTACAAGTCAAGTTGATGAAAGCGAAGCGCCTTATCGTATATTACAGCAGTTTTTTACACTGTGCATAATAGTGAAGTTCGACGGAGCTGATGTCACTTCGCCCCTAGCTATACCACTGGACGTCACAACAACGAAACAAAATGGCTGCCCCCCAGTTAGCAGGAATAATCATGGGTTTTTTTATTAATTCTAAAATTATGCATTTTTCATTTGTTAAAGTGTCAGTATGTGTTGGTTGTCCGGGTATGCATCTTTCCAATACATAAGCAGGGCTCGCGCTGCCGTTCGCCAAAGTCGCCAATGGCGAAAAAAATAAATAATTGGCGAAAGAATTTCCGATTTGGCGAAAAAATTGGCGAAAGATTTATTCCGTTGTT
>JAECMU010204251.1:0-12414 GCA_016106625.1 Dracogyra subfuscus
ACCTCGGGTGGAGCTAGACTAACATTGGATGGGATGGTCATTGGAATTAAACACTTTGTTGTCATCCATATTCTGTTGGATCCAACCTGGGTGGTTCAGCACTAAGAGCTGCCTTCCAAATAGCTGTTTGGAAGTGTGCCCGCCGTACATTTTCTTCAAATGCCTTCGTTGTTGGAGGTAATGACTTCAATTCCGGTGCCTTGGTCACTTTCGATTTACCCATCCGCCTAGACCAGACATCAATACGAACCTCTGTCATATTGGACACCCTCGTTTTGCAACCATAGCATACAACTATGAAAGCAGTCGCTTCTGCAATGACATTATCAACATTTGCAGAAATATCACCAAGACTGTAGTGTATGTCCACCTTCTAGTGTTTTGATCACAGTTGCTTTCCCTATGCCATACAATTGTGCCACCGTATCACAACCAGAGAGAGCATGTGCAGCTGGTAATTGTGGTAGTAAGTTGGCATGCTTCTTTGATGTGGCACCAATGTCTACTATTGTTCTACCGGTTGTGAAACTCTGCATCATGAGGAGACAGGTAAGATTCATTTTGGCATAGTAATGTGCCCGGAGGACGAACACGTCTGTGTCTTCACACATGACATTAATTATGCCAGCACCATTCTGGGCTGCTTTCACCACTTGCTGTATCATAATGACATCAGCTTCTTCGTGAATGGTCGCGAGATCTACACGATTGGAAGAAATTCCATCTCGAAATTCAACTGGAACTGAATCATTGTTGGTAATAATCAGCCTGTGCTTGTATGTCTCCCCTAAAACTTGGCATCTCCCTGTCAGCTGCTGACAAATCAGGCCTATCACTTGAACTTTGTTTTCAGTGACTGTCAGGACAATCTTCTGAGGTGGCAGAGGGGTTTGCAGTCCAAGCTTATGTCGTCTGCTCACATGTTCACCGGCTCTTGCTGATCGTGTTCCACTTTTGATACTGAATTCAAAGTATCTATCAAAAACCAGGCATATATCACTATTTGCTACAAAGCCTCTGTTAGGCCAATGTATAACCCACAGTACAGCACAGCCATCCAGAATCTCAACCTCTGGCTTTTCGACTAGTCAGGATGACACATTAACCTGCAACTTGTTTTTTAAAGTGGACTTGGATTTGGTAATTCTGATATCGCCATCTTTGTCAAACCTGGATGTTGGTACTGGTGAAAGCTCATGTTGAAGAAGAGTTCGAAGGTTCATGTCTCTGGATTGCTGTAGCCCCAATACCCTTAAGTAGATGAGGTTTGTGTCATAGATATAATTGGTTCCAACCTTTATAGATTTGTGTTGTACTGACATGGTGACAACCTTCTTTGATAGGGAACAGTGGAATCCCTCTGGCTAACTTTTTTCAAAGATCTTCATTTCTGATTTACCAATTTCATCTGCCTTGTGTACATTAACGTTGTCGGGTGCGATTCTACCAGTGACTATGTTGAAAATACCAGCTGAATGATCAACAGTGTCAAGAGGATCAGTGCAGGTTTCAAGTTTTCCTCGTAACTTGTCCCTATCCTGAGCATCTGAAAGTAGGCGTGATGGCTTCTCCTCTTTGTGGCATGTTACGTCTGACTGTCCACAGCCTTCCTTCATGTCAGACACGTCTTGCACAATCTTACTGCAGGTGTGCATACTATATGCCCATCTTTTGAGTGTTGATGGTTTCAACGTCATTCCTACTATTCCGTTAGGCCCATGTCCATAATGCATGAATGTGGTTTCTATGTACATGTCTGACCACATGCCATTTCAGACGCCTGGTTTATGGCGCATCACATATTCGGGGTCAAGCAATTGAGTAATCATTTTAAAGCTGCATTTATTTTATTCATCACCCACCAAACCATGGGTATAGTCATATCATCAATATTTACAGAGATATCATGTTTTGGTTTTTAGGTAATGGCGGACCTAATTTGCACATTATGCAAATTGCCCAAGGGTGCCAGAGTGACGTCACTCGGTTCAGCACACTTCAAAGATATAAAAACTACAATAAAACTTTGTATGGACCCTATTGCATGCTTCACCCCAAATAGTGGGTTTGGCAACCGGACTATCAGCGAAATAGGCAATTTTCGGAACACAAATTAGAAGTTAAAAATAAATATTTAAAAAATTGTATTGTATTTTAAATATTTTAAAATAAAGTTAATTATAACAACAACATAGAATTGTTGAAAATGCTAACAATTTTCACTAACCTACCGATCGACTTCGTTACTAAGCTTAGTCATAAGTGATAAAAAAAAAGCTGCGAGTCAGTAGACGCAATGAAAACATTTAAAAAATGTTATGGATTCGGCAATCTTCGACTGAAAACCCCCCACTTGTTTGGCACCAAATTTGCCACGTGATCAAAACGGTCATTCTATCTTTTGTTTCCAATAACTGTTGTCCGATATTTTGTCTTCGGTTACAGATATAATTGATTGTAACTGACAATTTTTACTCTGTCATTTCTGTCATTCTGGTTATTCAGCAGTTCTTATAACATATTGTAAACTTCTGATTTTGGGGGAATATCACCGCTTATAAATCAATGGAAATAGTAGTGTTTAGCATTAAAATCATTCATCTTGGATGCCAAATAATATATACACTGCCACTACAAAAATGAAACTACTTTTTATCAGTTGGCGATATTTATCACAGCGATCGATTCATTCAATGGAGATGGGAATAACAAAACAAAAATTTGAAATTAGGGGATCACACAAAAGTCTTTTTTGTTTTTCGTATATCTTGAAATCTTTGTTAACATTTATTTTTAACAAAATAATAAACAGTGGTATTTATCCACAATGTTTTTAAAATGCTAAAGTTATCCCAATTTTCAAGTCTGGTGACAAAACTGAAGCTACAAATTATAGGCCAATATCTGTATTGCCAACGCTGTCCAAATTAATAGAAAAACATATCTCCAAGCAATTTTATGATTACTTAACAAAATTTGACCTTTTACACTCATCTCAATCAGGTTTTAGACCAAGATACTCCATGCCAAACAGCACTTATTGATATAACTGATAAATGGTTACATGAAATCAATGAAGGAAATCTAAATGGAGTCATATTCCTTGATTTCAAAAAAGCTTTTGATGTTGTGGACCATTTAATTCTGATTCAAAAGTTAAACATTTATGGCTGTAAAGGGAATTCTCTTAACTTGTTCCAATCTTATTTAAGTAACAGCAAGTCACTATATTAATGGCAACATCAGAACCTAAATCCATTATTTATGGTGTTCCACAGGGTTCCATACTAGGACCTCTTCTCTTTATACTGTACATAAATGATCTTCCACTATACATGCAGATGATTCAACAATGTTCATGTCAGGGAAAACTGTTACTCAGATTCAAGATAAACTATAGCAAGATCTGAATAGTGTAGAAAAATGGTGTTCCTATAATAAAATGTTCATAAACACAAAAAAGACCAAATATATGACTATAGGAACAAAACAAAAAGTTACAATCCAAAATGATATTTCTCTTATAATAAATTCAGAATGTCTGCAACACACTGATTGTGAAAAACTTTTAGGAATTAAAGTTGATAATAATTTTAAATGGACAAATCAGGTTAAATGTGTGTTCCTTGATCTCTAAACGTCTGTATCTTCTATAAAAAATTATTAGGTATTTAAATTTAGATGCAAGAAAACTTTTTTGCAATGGGTATATTTTACCACTCGTTGATTGCTGTGTAATTTGGGGAAACTGTAATCAGGATGGTTTAGAATGTATACTAAAACTGCAAAAGAAAGCTGCAAGGATAATATTAGATGTAGATCCTATTACTCCATCTGCCCCACTATTTAAACAGTTAAAATGGATGACAATGGAAACACGAATCCACTATCACAAATGTTTACAAATTTATAAATGTCTATATAATGAAGCCCCAAACTATCTTTCAAACTTATTAATATATGTTGGAGAAACAATCCCTACAACCTTCGAAATGTAGAGGATCTGTTAATTCCAAAACCTAAAATGTCTTTATTTAAACATGCTTTCAGTTACTCTGGACCAGTACTTTGGAATCAATTACCTAAAGCTATCCGATCATCGTCAAATACTGATGTTTTTAAATATAGACTCAAGAAATATTTTCTAAAATAATATAACTTTCATTGGTTGCAACTGCCAGTGAATATCAGACCGATAACATCTTCGGTTCCATTAAAAGACGAGTTTGCTTGTATTTTGTATAAACTTTTTGTAATCAAAATAAGAAGTATGTCTTTCTACAAAGTCTATCAACACACAATATAGTAACCACCAAGTTCCACACACACCTTTCTTTTTTTTTTTTTTTTTTTTTTTTTTTTTTTTTTGTTGTTGTTGAAAGGTGTGGTGCTGTGCGGCGCTCTCCCTTAATTTTCACCCAGCGAGGACACTGCTCATACAACTCCCATGTCTGGCACTAATAGTTGGCCTAAATGTGCTATTGAGTGTTGAAGCATATTGTCAGGTGAATATGCAGGAAATTGTACACGGGTGGGGATCTAGACTATGGCGAGTATTTTCTTTTTAGGGACTTTGGGTCATGCTCCACCAGAAAATACATTGAAATTTAATTCGTTTTTGAGTAGCAGACCTCGACATAAAAAATAAAATCTGTCCTAGCAGAATTTTCCTGTAGATGCACTCGTAATAAGAGGTCACCTGTATCACACACCCAGCGGCCACATAAACTGGATCCCCAAGTCGCTAAAGTGCCTATGTTAAGAGGTCACGGTAAATTTATTTATTTATAACAAAAATTACATTTAAAAAATATATATAATAAAAATAAAACTACTACCAACAGTTCAGTTATTTAATTACATGTTTCGGCATATTGCCTTTTTCAAATTAATAATAGGATGACATAATGTTATCGTGACGTCATTGAGACAAACAGATTATTTTTTATACATTAGTGATGCAACGATATACCGGTATACTACGATAATTGATCAGCTTGATGTGAACCGCGGTACAGTTTTGCATATCACGATTTTTACATGCTATTTTTTCCTTGCATCTTATTTGACTTGTAATAGGCAAAAATACGAACAAACAAAAACCCCATCATTTTATTAACTGATGATGACAGGAAATGTAACAATCACGCCAATCTTAGTCGGCTTACTTGTTGGCATACGAAGTGATAGGTCAGTCATACTTGGTTCTAACTTCTAAACAAAGCGTGTTAAAAGTCCAATAAAAATAACCAGTTAACGTAAATAAATGTTTTGTTACTTACACATTATTATTCATTGTTCATTTACATTAGAATACGGCTATCATCTTCAAAGAAATAAACCAAGTGAGAATCGCACTTCACTGTTTTCGCCATAAAGATCCTTCGGTCGATCATTCAAAACTCCTCAGCTAATATAACCTCTGTTTCGGTCGATCTGCCGAAATATTGTTACTCAATACATACATTTCTGTGTCAAGCAAGCAGCAACGGAAAAGCTCAATAGTAAGGATTTCCGAATGTGACAGTTTATAAATAGTTTGACACCGTCATACCGCTGTTCTAGTAGACTAACTTCCCTTCATTGAATCGGCCACTGGTGAAGTCAGAGACAGAGTCCAGGGTGGGCATGCCTGAACTGAAAGGATGTGGGCATGTTAATACAGTGCTCTTCCTTCCCTAATAGACTGGTATTGTGTTAAAAAATTAAAATAACCAAGAAAAACATTATGCTACTAATATAATTAATGTCGTGGTTTAGATAATAATTTAGGTCTATGGTGGAATCAATATTACAAATATTTTGATTTATGTACTTAGTTTATGTCATCTGCCTTCATTGAAAAACAACATAGCCTAGATAATAAATTTAAATAATATGAACTATATTGCAATACACAATATATATTAATTTTTATTTTTTATTTTTTTTAACCCCTACCACACTTGGTCAAAATTTCTCCCAGATTCTCTTAACCTATGACCATGATTTATGCACCAAACGATGCACCATGGAACACTCTTTAAATACATATATAACAATTATTCCCCCGGTTTGTTTTCATCAAGTTATGTTCAAGCAAAGTTATCGGAAGTTTCTTATTTTGTTCAGTATACGTGTGTGTGTGTATGTGTGTGTGTGTGTGTGTCTCAGAATTCCACAGTGTATCAATTAAGAAACTGACTGTGGAATGCATTTAATTGCCTCTGTGTAATCTAAGCTTGACTTCTCTCTGTGATTTTGACCTCATGTGAGGCCTGTACTATTAGGCCAAGTGTATATATTTTGTCATCATTGAGGAGCTTACCAATGGTACAAAAATGCTGTCAGTGTCATTGCTGATCTACAGCAATTTATATCTAAACTTAAAAGACTGCAACTGCTGTTGCTAAGTTCGAGCTCTGAACACCAAATACTATCCCTTCAACTTAATTTTTGACTTGTGGCAAAGAGCTGTTATTGGTAAAGTCCCTGGCCTACAGCAGTTTATATCCCCGCTATGGCAACTGGCGTCAGTGCCGACTGGTGTCAGTGCCGTTGTTTAACTGAAGCAGTTTAAAATAAATATATTGGATATATATACCACAAGCAGTATCATACGTGTGGTTTATTTTAGCCAAATACACACAAAGTCAGTCAAACTTCCATTCTTTATTAATGGCGCTAACTGAACAGACAATCAACTGAAACAATCAGAATAAATGATACAATCTATCAAGGCAATTACTTGAGCTGACTGCAGTCAAGTTACATAATATAATATAAGTTACTCTGTAAACTAAGAATTATTTATCTAACGATATAACACTTCCTCCCCACTAAAATAACAATACATACCAAAAACATGTACATCCCGAGTCTGGATTATAAAGCGTTGTTTACACAGGTCCTAGAGGTGCAGAAAGAAAATGTGAGTAAGCATTCTGACAAACGAGTTAAAAAATGCAACTACCAATCCGACTGGTGATCTATCTTTTTTTGATTGATTTGATTAAAACATATATAAAACATTTACTTTTATGGGGTGGGTTTTTTTGCACTGAATGCGTGACTATCAGCCATGCCAGAATTGCAAACCATTCAAACGAACTGTTCAGAAAATTACGAAATACACAATAATACATGCACTACATTGACAATATATGATTTAATAGTTCTAAACTGCACAAATGCGACATTGGTTTCGTTTTCGCCAACAAAAATGGTTCCATTTCAATAGTGGTTCCAAGTTTGTCTAATTTCCAGAAAACGGCGACTGCCAAAGATCAATACTTCCTAAAAATTATTTGTTTAATTTGAAAGTATGTTGCCGGTATTTTTTTAATAGATTCTTCTATTAAATACTTGTGGGAGGTCACTTGAATTTTGTAAATCTGTATGAAAGAAATGTGAATAATGCTGTCTTGTTCAGAATATTTCTACATGTATTGACATGTCAATCAACATTTGGGGTTTGATTTCATTCGTTTGCCACGTGATGTTGATAACTTACCAAGTATCCTTAATGTTTTTAATCATTAAATATATATATAGAGGTTATTACCAGAGTGTTTTTATTCCTAATATATGATATTGACGATACCGAAATACACGAGGGTAATAATCTCTTTATCATATAATCTCAAGCTTTATATAACGTGTTTTTGTAAACTGTACACGCAACTTTAATTCCAGTCAGCCATTACTACATATTCAAATGACGTAAGAATATGTGGCGCGGTGTATTTTTGAATGGAAATGATGTCAAATTCGAATGACGTTTTGGATGTCCTTACATCAAAACAAATTAGGGCCTAACGTTTTTTGTTTTCTGAACGCTGGACAGCTTTCATTGTCAAATTGCCATTGAAATGTTTTTATTTAAGGAATATGAATGCTACGTCAATTATGGAGTGTCACCAAAGTACGTTTGCTTAAATGTCAATAAACCTAGTGCCGTAACCTCGATTAATTTACATCTAATTTGCAAAGTTATCAAATTCTTAAAGTATGTGATCAAGGAAAATATCACATACTTTGATTGCACTGAAAATGTAAGATATTATATGATAAATATATATACATATATATATTAAAATATTGCTAAACAAAAGTATATTTTCTAGCGGGCTAGTAGATATCCTGGCGGGCTAGTAATTTTTAGTTGTTTCTGGCCTGGTGCTTATAAAACTTTTAGAGTCTAGACTCGAGACTCTAATAGAGTTTGAGACGAAAACGTCATGGCAACGCCATACAAATTGTATGTGTGTGACATTATTTGAGATTGAATCTGGACTCTAAAAGTTTTATAAGCACGGGCCCTGGTCTGGCGGGCTAGTGAAATATGTTCTATTTCTACAGCCTTGAGCCCTGAGTTCAACATTTGACTTTCAGTTATTTCTAACAAATCAATCTCTATTCTAGGCACCTTCAAGTCATGAAGAACGGGTGAATAAAGAGCGACTGCGTCTGAATCATGATTTTATCATGGAGGAGATTGATCCAAAATATTTGGTGGACTACATGTTTGCACACAAAGCAATAACAAATGATGACATGGAGGAAATTGAAGTAACACAACCACCGACTCGAAAAACCCGAGCCAAAGTTCTTCTTCGTATGGTTTATAAGGGTAAACCAGGAATATCCATGTATGATGTCCTGATTGAAGCTCTCAAAGAAAAATACTCTTATGTGATTGACCGGCTAGCAGCAACTCATGTGGATGAAAAACTCCGTAAGTATTCCTATTGTTGACCATTGATTGGCATTTGTTGGATTTGAGGTTAGAGTGTGTGAGTAGAGGCTGTATCACAGGTGCTTGCAAGGAAACCCCTTTAATTCACATGAACATTGTAGCCATGTTGATGTAGCAGAAGTAAAATATATTAACGTTTAGTATTTGTTTGTTATGCATATACCCGTGATTAAGGTTTGAAAATAAATGGTGAGCAGTCAACTTCTCTCCTGAAAATTGCTCTCGATGTTAAATTCACAGTCATTTTGAGTAAAATAAATTAGTGATATATTTGTGTTTTGAGTAGAGTAGTTTTTCATCCCTGTGTAACTAGTTTTATACGAGCACATGTGGATGGGTACAATTGCTTGTGTCTGTCCATAAGAACTGTATTGTCAGAAGATGCCAGTGTGTTGGTCTTTAAAATACACATACAGAGGCAAAGTATAGTTTAGCTGAAGCAGGTAAACACCAGCAGAAGATCCACAAAGTAATAGAACTGTGACACAACACCTCGTACCAGCCTCTGAGAATTAAACATTTGTGTTCACCATTTATGGGTTATGTAAAAACCAATTCAGAAAAATTATTTTGTTTTTAGATAACCCATCTTGAACAAATGAATAAATGATGTCATAAATTCAGTGCGAGAATGAAAGATGGGTTACACAAACTATAATTACGCGAGTGACACACAAACAAAACTGTAAATGCGATAAATTAATCACAAATGCCCTAGCGGAGTAGACATAGACCCTGATGAAAAAAAGTAATCGCTAATGAAATGATGCTATTCAACTTATATGGTGACTATAAAAATCAGCATTTGGCGATTAATTACACATTTTGCAGCTGCAACCATGGATTTACATTGTATGTCATAATAATTGTTTCATGAAGTATGACCTTGTCATTTTCTCTTTATATTTCAGTTTCAGAAACCTCGGTACGAAGACAAGGTCCAGTGACACGTTACTTTCAAGGCTGTGTAATCCAAGGGGATGTAAATATTAATGTCAACAACCCAGTCCTCGAGCAAGCTGGTAGATATCTTCGTCAGTCAGAAGGTAAAAATTGAATTTCAGGATATATAATTTTCAAACTTTTCTGTGGAAAATTGCCACTGAACCCTTCTAATTGACATTAATATTTTACCAAGGGAGTCAAACCAGTTCAGCTAACAAAAATTAATACAAGTGTTAATTTTATTTAACAACACCACTAGATCACATTCATTAATTAATCATCGGCTATTGGATATCAAACATTTGGTTATTCTGATATAGTCAACAGAGGAAGCTCACTATATTTTTCCTAATGCAGCAACAGATGTTTTATATACACTTCCCACAGATAGGAAAACACATACCACAGTCTTTGTCCAGTTGTGGTGCACTGGTTGGAATTCAATCAGTTGAATAGATCCACTGAGGTGATTCGATCCTGTAATACAAGCACCTCAAGCGAGCACTCAACCGACTGCTAAATTACACCCTTTGAAATACAAAGTTCTAAAAATCACTTGAAAATGATACAAGGCAAAAAAATTAAAAAAATTTTCCATTAATAAAACATATTTGCAATCATTGTAAATGTAAATAATCGTATATTTCTTTATTGTAAGTTGTTTCTTTTCCGTTTGATCATACAATTTGATACACGACTGTGGTGATGCATTGGCTAGCCTTTGTCATGAAAACACACCCACCCACCCACTTATTCATACATTCATTGTAACACAAACATTATATATTGTTAAAAAGTGTTGTATTTAAAGGGAGGGTCAACTCAGACAAGAGCCTTATTTGTTGGAAAGATGCTTACTGGACCACCAACACATACTGACAGTTTTAACAAATGAAAAACGCATACCAATATTTTTTATTATTATTCCTGCTAACAATTTTGTTTCATTTTTGTGACGTCCGGTGGTATAGCTTGGGTCAAAGTGATGTCAGCTCCATCCACCTCTATGCACAGTGTAAACAAACGCTTTCATCAACTTGACTTGTAAAACAACATAAATGACTTGATAGTGTAATAAACTACTTCACTAAATATATTTCAGTTTGCATCAATAGAACAAAATGGTATTTCAGTATTTTTATTTTTTTTTAAATCCAAGGAAACAATGCATATTAGTAGGCGTATTGGTAGGGTATGTTTGAGCAAAATCAGCCACTCATCATACCCAAGTGATAATTTTCTTCTTTTTGGGACTATGTAATTGGTCAGTTTTGTGATTTTAGATGGGAAAGTCTACTTAATTGAGGGTTTTACAGAATTACTTATGGTAATAAAGTAGGACGGCTGATAATGTCCATTATGATTAGAGGGGTATCCATGGGGTTATCACACAATACCATGGAATCTTAATAATAGAGGCACATCTAGAGCCACCGAAAATCCACGACCATGGAAAACCCTGCAGATGTCATGGAATCGGCTGCTGAAAACGGAATTCCCATTTTCGGAAATACACAGAAAACATGTCTTTTTGGGTCAAAATCGTCCTTTTTGGGGGGTTATTTTTACAATTAAAAAAAATCAAAATTGTACTTTTGTCGATAAACAGAGACCTTTTGACTTCTTATTCATTGAAATAACCTCATGTTTTCTTACTTGACTGGTAACTGACAATAACTTAAAATAAATTGCAATGGCACGTAGCGCATCATAAAATTCAGTCACTTTTGGTTTCCGATCATAATAGTAGTATCCGAAATGTAACCTTAAACCGTTAACCATTATTTAGCCCATTATTGTGTATCTATAGTAAATTAAATGTTGTTTTTATTTTTAAATACTTCCAAAATAAAACATTCTGATTCACTGCAGTATCAAATCTTATTTATTTACTAACATTTAAATTGTGGTTGAAATAGTCTTAACCCGGATGCCAGTATGTATTACAGTATCACTATTTATTGTTGCTGAAAATGAAATTTAACCCAGACTGGCATCAGTGATTGATAGATGCCAATGGAAGCATGTCTATTTCTTACACTATCATACATGTCGTTCTTCCCTCATTTCAACCTGAACCATACCAAGTAAAATGTTGTGTAACAGTAGGAAACTCAAACTTTCAAATGTTACTGCCGTCAGTCTGGCTAAGCAGTATAAAGATGATGGTTTGTATGCAGATGATGTGAAATTACCAGTTTCTTACCAAATGGAAAATCATGGAATTTGCCTTTGTCAAACATGGATTTTTGGTGGCTCTACACATCTTTTTAGTGTGTCTAGACACAGTGTCTGGGGACTGTCTAAATATACACCTGCCAATCAGGAACCACAGTTACAGGCCACGGAAATAAAAGACCAGTTAGCCAAGAAAACACTCCCATTATTATTTCAGTACGTGGTTTAATTTATGTACAAAACATAATACAGTTATTTCAACACTTTGACAATGGTGGTTTATTTTGTATTGAAAAATAATATATAATTGATGCTAGCTTACTGCGATGGCTATTATTACAGAAGATTGCGATGGAATTACGTAACCACCAGCTCACTGGGATGGTACAAAATGGCTGTCCACGTTATTTATAATAGCCGTCACATTTAACCATTTTATTAATTAACTATACAATTATACTTGTTGATATTAAGCAATGATGTGTATATATATCATTGAATATGCATACCAGGCCAAATACCTCAATTGTCCCCTCCTTTAATAGTATTTTTTA
>JAECMU010204251.1:12645-30822 GCA_016106625.1 Dracogyra subfuscus
CATACTGGAGCATGCCCACCAAAACCCCACCCTGGAAACTTGAGCATTCCCTCCCTGATCTCTCTGCCCCAAATTCACAAAG
This sequence comes from Dracogyra subfuscus, assembly GCA_016106625.1. Lineage (NCBI taxonomy): Eukaryota > Metazoa > Mollusca > Gastropoda > Neomphalida > Peltospiridae > Dracogyra > Dracogyra subfuscus. The sequence goes on from JAECMU010204251.1 coordinate 12,728, forward strand.
CAGCCTAGCTATGGTGCTAAACACATTTGGAAGAGATGCATAGCAGATGACATTAATACAATGTAAGGGGCAGGATTTAGCTCAGTCAGTTGAATGCTTGTCTGAGGTGCTTGCATTGCAGTATCGAACCACCTCTGTGGATCGATTTAACTGATTGGATTTTTCTCGTCCCAACCAATACACCACAGTTGGTCAAAGGCTGTCGTATCTGCTTTCCTGTCTGTGGGAAAGTGCATATAAAAGATACCATGCTTGTAATGCTACTAATGGAAACAAATGTAGCTGGTTTCTTCTGATGACTGTGTCAGAATTACCAAATGTTTGACATCCAATAGCTGATGATTAATTAATTAATTTATGTGCTCTAGTGGTGTACTTAATATAATGTAAAGAAGTTGGTACATAATAAGGTGCAGGACACTGCTGGTGGAGATTTTCCTTTTGATATGATGAGTCATATTATGGTATGGCATTGTCCATCCGTCCATCTGTTAAAGTATTTTTGTCCAGACCATATCTTGCATACAGGGCCATCACACCTAACATGTAGGAACAACTTGCAATTGCAGTGTGTTGCATACTATTACTAGGTCACTGTGACCTACTTTTTGCACTCTACTGCACATAACAGTAAACCCTTGTCTGGCTAATTTTTTGGCAGTTATGTATTGTTAACATTACATACATAAATTGTTTCTCTGCCAATATAAATGTGTCGCCAGAGGCAGAGTATCCATGCTAAACAACATTTCTTTTTCTAATGAAGAACAATAACTTGATTAATCAGTCAGTACCTTCTCCATTGGATACAGTGTTATCAGTAGTTGGACCAAAACATACTGTTCATCCATCCCATTGCAAAGTTTTCTCATAATTAGAATTGAATCCTACTTGTAACATATTCATTAAAGTTACATTGTCTGGTTACCATATTATAACATTCTGTACAAATATAAAATACAAGCTCAAATGCACTTCTAAAAACCTTGTGTGTGTTCGTTATGAACAGAGATGACGAGCATTAAAGTGTTCGCTTGATTCATCGCCTGTGTCGCCATAGCTTGGCAAATTTCAAACAACAGCCTGTTGTCAGTTTCAGTTAACACATGCATTTGCCGATTTCAGATTGTAGGGTTAGTCTCAAGAAGTTAAAAGAGAAATCTTGCACTGTACAAAGAACATTCGGTTGAGGATACGGTACTAGAGTCTTTCATTAAAACTGGTTTGATCTTGACAACGTATTATCGATAATCTTACCTTCCTATTTCAGAGTTAATATTTTATAAAGTGTTAGTAGAACTTTCAAAGTTTGTATACTAGTAACATATTAATCATGTATATATTTTTTAATAAAATATACTAAGGTAGACAATGAACGTTTTCACTTAAATATTCTTTCGTTTGGGGTGTGTGTGTATAATGACATCAAAGTTAGAGCATATTGATTTAATAATCATCTGATGCCATACAACTGTAAATAAAATGTGTTGAGTGCATCGTTAAATAAAACATATCCTATCCTTCCTTCCATCTGCTGTTGGATGTCTAACATTTGGTAATTTTGTAATATATAAACTTAGAGAGGAATCAGGTGCATGTACAGGGGGTTGGTATTTGAGGTTGAAACCCTTACTTGCCTAAGCTTAAAACAATTTGAAATGTATTTTCTGGGGGAGCGTGGCCCCATATAAACTTCACTTAACACAGTCTATAACCCCAACCCCGCTGAAATCCCTGCACATGTGCCTTGGAAACCTACTACATTTATTTTTTAGCAAGGGATCATTGATATGTACAATCCCACAGACAGGATATCACATACCATGGTCTTTTATATACCTGCCGATGGGGATCGATTCTAGACTGGCCACCCATTTCAAAAAAACACCTTTTTAGGTCTAAGTAATAAATATAAATAACCTATAATCCTGAAGAATGTTAAGTAAAGCATTACATAATTAGTAACACCCCTTACATGTAATGCATATGCCAACAGCTGGCCACTGTCAAAATTTCAAGGCAAATCCCCCACACACCAACCCCTGGAAAGGCATTGTACCATACCTCTATGGATATGAATATGTTTTGGAGATATGAGACAACCCCTCAATCAAGACAGTTAAATTTGTAAAAAATATAGCAAAAATCTTATGTGATCTCTTGTTGGCGAATTCCACAAATGTGATAAGCCAATGAAAACCAAGATCGGTAGGAGCCCTTCAAAAGTGTCCCACTTTTAAAATACTGGCTTTGTTTTTGACCTGGATAAGCCAGCATAATAAAACCAATGCCGAGTGCACTCAGTGCAGTGTCATAGATGCACCAAACATAATTGGATTTTTGGTTCTATATGCTTAAATAATAAAAACATTCCGGATACTGCCATTTTAATATCTATTGGTTTTCCATCAAACTCCTGATGGGCCTATCATGTGCCCCACAGATACTCTTGTTTAGTTTGACTATGCATAATCATTGCATGTAAAGACAACAGTAAAAGTAAAATATATGGTGCAAGACACACATGTATCAACTACTGGAACTACATGCAACAATAATAATTGTATTAAGCTTACATGTGTAGGGTGTTTTCCAATTGACAAAATTATGCAATGAATCTGTATTAACTGCACACTTTATAAACCTCACACTGAGCCAGACTTTTGGGAGTGTGGTTATTCCACTAACATGGTTAGATCCTACAATGCAAGCACCTCAGGCAAGCACTCTACTGACCTTGATTCTACCTCTCAATTCATCATTCACAGATGATAATTGCAGGACACAATATTTCATGAGAACCGTTGTTTTGATCGCATGTCAGTTATGCAACATTAAAATCACGAGAACCGCCACCAATCAGTTATGGTGAATAATTACATTCTAAAATTAAAAGTATCATATATCAGTAATGAAAGTGAAAATCAGTTTATGTGTTTGAACCACCGATGTAGCACAGAATCGTAGTTTCAAGTGTTTTAGGATTACGTGGGTGAACTATATTCACATAACCAAACAATCGGTTACCCAAGTAAAACTCATATGAACAGACTTCCTATTACCTAAGATTTTAAAATATTGTCCCCTGCATTGGTGTGAATTGTTATATGGGAAATTGTTCGAAACCCTAGTGGTATATGGGCACGTTAAACTAGTTAACTAGTTATCATCATCAATAAAGGTTCGGGGTAATAGAACACACAGAGGGTACATAAAAAGCCATATACCTCTAGTGATGCTTCTACAACTTAAATTGCAAATTATAAAATTGGTAAGTTTACCATTTCTTAGATACACTAGGAAAGATAATATTCATTAAAAAAAAATTTAATTGTTGTTGTTGGACAATTTCAGTTTTCATTAAAATAAATTGTTATAACTTATTTACTAGTTTCAATCCAATTAAGGTTCAACCAAATCTGTCCTGGACCAGTACAGAAGTTAAGTTTTAGTATGAGAGTAAACCTGCCTATTATTAAACCCACAGATAGGTTAGCACCATGTTGCTCTCAAAATCAAAATCCCTTGCCTTTTATAAATGTATACGTTGTCCATTGATGTAAAAAGAAGCCTTTAAACACACCTATGTGGATAGTACTACATATTTCTTTTTTTTAAATTAAGTTGTGAAATGATATAGAAAATAAAATGGCCATAAGGTTTTTGTCCTTTTGAAAACTGGCCCTATTGCCTTTTAGTATAAAATATCACTTGGTTTGTTTTTCTGTAAGAAAAGCCTATGTGGCAGTAGCAGATCTGTAGGTTTTTTTTGTCTTAAACTGCAATAATATCACATGTTTTCTTCTCGTGGATACACACAATAGGTCATTTACACAATGTGTAATTTTCACAAACATCTGTTAGGACCTACAATAAACTTAATGCAATTGTGTCTTTGTTGTAATTATGCACACATTAGCCGTAGGTACCCCTTTCTTGTAGCCATTCATCCTACATGTTTAGCAATAATTGTTTTTGTTTTTCTTATTTCAGATGTTAACCAAGACTACAGTAAAAATGACATGTATGTGGCACTTGTTACCCGTATTCTGAATCCAACAAATTCAACAAAGGCCAAAGAAATGAAATTGCTTGAACTAGAAAAGGAACTGGAGGACCTTTTTACAAATATGTATAAAAAGAAAGCATCATTTCGGGATGTTTATTGTGGATCTCTGTTATTATTTATACAAAAAAATATCAAAACATTTGACTTGCTAAAGAAGAAAGGGGATGATGTTGTAAAACTTAAGATTTCCAAAATGAAAAGTGGAAAAAAGTCCACACAGTTGACAGAGTCTGATCAACATGCTGGAGATGATCAGATTACCCAAACAGAGAAAACTGATGGAGATCACCTGGAAACATCAGTTCATCCTGAAGTTCCTGATGACATTAACACAGGTCATGTTGATGAAGGAAGTGAGGAAGGAGAATGGAAGACAGTACAGGTAAGGAAAGGAGGAAAAAAGAAAGGGAATACCAAAAAAGAAGAGGACAGCAAAGTTTCCGTAAGTGCTGGTGAAGATGATGTACAGAATTCCAACATGAAAGCTGCTGAACATAAAGCATTTGTAGAAAAGTTCTTAAGACAAGAAGAAGGCAATCATTTGATTTTTCACCCAGATGATAAAATATACAAACGTAACCCTCACCAGTTTGTGCAAGATATTGTTAGCTTGTGGAACACTCCTTGTAGAGACAAAGGTTACATTGTTCTCGGGGTGAAATGTCAGATCCACTTACCACACAAAGTAATAGGTCTTCAGGCTTCTAAACATAATGATTTTTATCAAACTCTGTTTGATTCAGAATATTTCACTAACAAACCAGAATATGAATACACTCAGTATACTTATGATGAGTACCTCATTGGTGTCATCACTGTTTTTAGTAGTCTTGGGAGGGGCTCACCATCTGTTGTCAAAGCAGATTCCACTGCATTTAAAATTAGTACAGGACAGTTGTGGGCACGATATAACCAAAAAAACCATGTAGTACCTCCACAAGATTTGTTGACAGGAGAAATATATCAATGGTTCCAGTCAAAAGAGAAAGATATTTCAGTTTCATCAAGGGAAGAATTAGCTGAAATTATTGATACTAAAACCACACAACAAACACCTTCCACGATAGAGACATGTGAAAATGAGTTTGCAGCTGCTGTAGACCATTTCAAAAAAGGTCATTTTGTTCTAATCTCGGGTGTATCTTTTAAAAAATCAAAGAAACTAGAAAAGCTTGCTCTGGTCCCTTGGATATCAGTTTATGATTTTGACAAGTACAGTCGGGACGGTGGCTTGTTGTCTTGTCTTGAGGATATCGTAAAAACGAAGCGGTATTTAAATGTTTTCACATGGGATACTGACAAAACCAATTTAACACCAACTGGAACACAGTGGTGCTGTATGAGGGGTCTGAGAGGAATTCCTGATAGTGAGACATCAGATAATCCAGTACAGTGGTTTAAGCAAACAAAATCAGAATTAGATTTAATGTGCAATAGTTTGGCAACATTTGCTGACTGTTGTACAGTACTTAAAATCATCATTCTTTGGCCTGATGATGAGGTAGTGGTAGATTTTGTTAACAGGTTTATTTCTCAACTCGATGGATATTTGGGACCATCAAACTTCATCATTGTCTGTTTCGAAGATCTTAAAACAGAAACATCAAAAAATATGCTAGCACAGCTGATCAAAAACCATGAAGAGAATGCAATTAAGCTTATAATGCATCAGGATGAACTTTGCTGTCAAGTGGAAAACATGTTGGCTGGTAGTCAAGAGGAAGCACAAATCAAATACACATTGCCAACAGAGGAAGGCCATACCAATCACTACATTGATGACGCTGATGCTGCCTGGTTGCGTGAAGACATGGATGTTCTTTATGAATCAAATCCATACACCCAGACTGCATCAGATGTAGAAGTTCTAGACAAGGAGGCAGAAAATTTCTTTCATGGTGGCACAATTAACTGGTTTGCTTGGTATGAACTGGGTTCTGGCCATTTAGAGGTAGAAAGAGATATTATGAACCAGATAAAAGATCACATTAGAAAGCTTTCAAGTGAACACAAAAGTGTACTTCTTACTTTGTTGCACGCCCCTTGTAGTGGTGGAACAACTATTGCTCAGAGGATTTTGTGGGAGTTTCATCGTAGTACTCCATGTGCTGAAGTGAAAAACAAAACCACTATTGAAGGGTTAACAGAGAAAATAACATTCCTTTATGAGAAGACCCAACTGCCAGTGCTTGTGCTTGTGGATGGCGATGATGAAACAAATCTTAAACACCTGGTCAAAAGTTTGAAGTCCATCTCTGTTATATTTCTATACATTAAAAGATATCCGGATGAGTTCCCAACTCAAGACTATTGCCCAAAAGAAAACAAATTTTATTTGAAGGGAAGTGTGACAGCTGGAGAAGCCACTAGACTTGCACTTCAGTTTGCAGACCGATGTGATGATGAGTTAAAAAAAAAAGAGCTTTACAACATGAGTAAATGTGTCCACCAGAAAGCAAGAGTACATTATGTCTTTGAGTTTGGAATGACTGTTTATCAGTCAGAATTTAAGGGAGTTGCATCATTTGTTAGAGGCTACATGGGTGTAGATTCAAACCATAGCCTTTCACCATCACAGAAAATATTGGCATATTTGTCATTGGCATACTATTATGGCCATTCATCTGTGCCATGTCAGTTTTTTGGACATTTGTTGAACTTGCCACCAAACTATGTAGTTGAAATGGAAGATTTTCCAGTTCCTGTCAGTTTCTTTGTAGTGCAAGGGTCAAGTAGGTTTAATGACATCAGGATTTGTCATTATTCCGTTGCCAAGGAAATTCTCGAACACGTACTGAATCCTTCAAACAAAGAGCCTCAAGGAGAAAAGCTTAGCAAAGTTGCAAAAAAAGGTTTGAAAAACCTAAGTGTTGATTTCATCAAATATGCAAGCAACAAAAAAACAAAATCATCTTTCATATCCGAGACTGTCATTTACATTCTGACTCAAACCTTTATCTATCGAGATAACAGAAATGTGGGCGAGAATGAAACACAAAGTAAGAAGAAGCTTTTGTTTTCACGGGTTTTGATGGATGCTGACTCAGATCCACCATATACGGGTAGGCTAGAAATCCTAAAACAGTTGACAGTTTCATTTCCAGAAGACCCAGACTTCCAGGCTCACCTTGGACGCTTCTATACTTATTGTAGACCAAATGAAGATGTGGAGGCTGAAAAATGTTACAAGCGTGCTCTGAAACTTTGTCATCAACAAAATCTGGGAAAAGAAATAAAACATCTTAATTTTACCATGAGATTAAAACTCATGCGTATTTACCATATGTATGGCATGATATTCAAAGGAAGGATGTCAAAGTTTACTAAAAGAAAGTCAGGGAATAAACCAGAATTTAGATCTCTTGAGCAATTCTTGTCTGTAACTAACGATGTCATCAATGATGCACAAAAAGCATGCAAATGCTTTAGAGACAGTAGAGACCACAAACCACCTGGACACACTGATTATGCACTTACCAGTGAAATCATGGTTCGTCTTAATGTCTGTGACTTTATTGAGAGAAACTACAAGGACGGTGGAATCACTGGCTTCCAATCAGATGTTTATAAGCATCCAGCAGCTGAGTTTATTTATAACACAGTTTGTATTGTTGAAGATCTGGTTGATGACATCCACAATGTGGTTGATCATGACAATATTGAGGAATATTTCAAGGCTCTTAATCGGTATCAACGTGTGTTCAAGAGCCATACACCTAAGCTTACAAAGATGTTCCATGATGATGATCCTTTCTCTAGAAGATTCACAATTTCTGCAATAAAACTGAAATATTTGGAAAATGCTACAGACACTGGAAGTGTCTTTGAGGGATATATGTCACCGTGTGATGTAGAGAAACTAGTTTCTCTATATGAAAGAAATTTCACAGATGCTGAACAGTCTAAACCCAATGAAAGACAGCTTGACATGCACTATAGAGAATGGTTGTTTGCTGTTCGAAATCCAGCATTCAGAAAATGCTATTCATTGGAACAGGTGCTAAAACATGTACGTGACTGGCATGGTGCAGTTCGTAGCCCATCATCCATATTTTATCTTTTCATTTGCACAAGTCTGATTGGATTTGGAACAAATTTACAAAATGACAATAGCTTAGTATTAAAAGAGGCAAAACAGTTGAAGGATGAACTCCAGAATGTGAACAAATCAACATGGAGAACACAATATCTCCATGAGTGGCTTGGGAAGGATAATGTGGGTATACATTGTCTCATTACAAACAACAGAATTGAAAACCGATTTATAAAAAATCCATTATCAATGTTAGCACTGTGCAAAGGCACAATATGCCACCCAAACAAAACCCGACAGAAGGGATACATTGATTTGGATCTTGGAGACAACTCTGTTTCAGTCAAGGTATTTTTCATTCCATCAAAAGCAAAGCTTCACAGTTCCAGATTTGCTGGTGAACGAGTTCAGTTCCATTTGTCGTTTACGTTTGATCATGGATATGAAGCTTTTCGAGTATCACTTCTGGAAAACAATAGTCTTGAAGACTAAGATACTGAATTGAATAAAGTAAAAGTCTCCTAGCAACACCACTAGAGCACATTAACTGATTCATCATCAGCTATTGGATGTGAAACATTTGGTAATTCTGACATATTGTCTTGGAGGAAACCCACTATATTTTTCCATTAGCAGCAAAAGATCTTTTATATGCACTGTCCCAGAGACCTGTCGGCATTTGATGTGCAAGTCATGATTTCAACTAGAAAACACACATTCAAAGTGGGTCCACTGATAGGATCGATCCTTTACCAAAACACCTCAGGAAAGCCCTTTAATGGATAAAGTTTGTTTTGTTTAATGACACCACTAGAGCACATTGATTTATTAATCATTGGCAAGTGGATGTCAAACATTTGGTAATTTTGACATGGTTTTCGAGGGGAATCCCGCAAGTTTTTTTCATTAGTAGCAAAGGATCTTTTATATGCACCATTCCACAGACATGATAGCCTTTGATAGCCTTTGATATATAAGTAGTTCTGCACTGGCTGAAACTTGAAATAGCCCAATGGGACCACTGACAGGGATTGATCCTAGACTGACCGTGCATCTGTAATGGATAAAGACGGTCTCATTCTGTTGCGACAAGTGCTCCATAAAATGATAGCATTTGATAATCAAACACAAATTGTTTACTACATTGAGAATATTGTGATAAAGCACCAGTCATAACATTGTTTGTTATTTTTGCATTTGTTTGAATAAGGAATGATTGAATAATGAGTTGGCATTTTTTGACATTGTGCATGCATATACTAATAATATTAGTGAATAGAATAATGCAACAAGCATTCATGATTGCTATGAAATGTAAGTATTGTGTCAGATGAATTCATAAGACAACAAATAAACAGAATTGATTTGATTCTGTTCAATATTATGAGCCCACCATCGTTCTGATAATTATCAGTTTGTGTAGCTACATGTATATTTATAATATGCAGAGGAAATGGAATACCAGTGTAAATATGAATCCCAAAATGGTGAATGTTGCTCTGATACTCTGATACTCTACACATTTAAACCTAATGCAAATTAGGTGATTCGTCATGTTATTTTATATTGAACTATTATGCTTTTATTTAATAATCGTCTTTGTTTTCTGTTAATACAAATGATCACACAGTACTAGCCATTTTGAGATGGATTTTTACTATTTTGTAACACATAGCCTGTACATGTAGTTGTGCATTTTGTAATATACCCTAGTATACTGCAGTATGTGATCACATACCGTGGAGGCTTGTAACAATCGTCACCGCACTTTAGCAAGTCTTATGTATACAATATATACTGCTTAACTTTTGCTCAGGATATACTAAATAACTGTCATAATAAACAATTTGTACATATCTTAAACAGGCCCATAGCCAGGATTTTGAGGAGGAGGAGGGGGGGAGGGTCATTTAGGCTTATGGTGAGGCACGAAGTACCTCACACGAGGGCACGAAGTGCCAGAGTTGCTTTAGAGGGTCCGGGGGCATATTTGGGGGAAAAAGTCATCTGTAAGGAGGGGTCGACTGTCCCCCTCCCCCCGACCCTTCATTGGCTACGGGATTGTTAAATTAAACTATGCAGGCTGGATGTCCCATACATCACTACAGTAAGACGTCACTACAGTAAGACATCACTACAGTTGCACTATAAATGTTTTTCTTCCTATAGCTAGTGAAAAATTAATAGTACACTATATAAACAGACAGACTTACTGAAGTGCTGCAAATACATATACCTCTATAGCAAGTACAAGCCCCTCTGTCAAGTATTACTAATATTCTGCCATTATATAGATCTTGTGAAATGTGTCCATGATTGACAATAGTCGAAGAATATCAGTTTTGGTTTTACCATGATTTCCATGGATAATTCCGGGAAGAACAACCCTCTAAATTTGTGATAGCAATTAACATTGCTGCTGTAAAACTCTGTAGCAAAAGTGATTTTTATTACCATCAGATATTTATTTTGTTATATTTGTACTAAATGTACCTGAATTTTGAGGGCTGGAAGAGTGCCCACAATATTTAAGGATTGTTATTTCTTTTACTTCATCTGGGTATGAACGCACAAATAATCCATAAACTGTGTGAATCGCATAAATTTGTGGATGATCTATTTTTGTTAATACCTATATATGTGCATCTCTCGGTATACCTAATAATGACTTGTGTGTGTTAAATAATATGTCATTAAAGCCTTTTATAAACATTATTATTATTTGTTACTAAATCACTTTCCACCATAATCCTGTACATATCCTGTATATATTTATTATTTTGTATTATGCTGATAAGTTGTTAATATGTAAATCGATAAAGAATTTGAGCATGACACCAGACACTGAAATGATTGGCAACTGTCAAATGTTGAGAGCAAAATAATTGAAAACTTTACAGAACTTGTTGAAGTGTTTTGATAAATAATTCAGATAGTATTGGCCAACCATCATATCTTGAGAGACTGTGTCACAGAAGTAATGTGGTGACTACTCATCGGGTAGTAAGATTTAAGAATACGACCACACAAACAAGTGTCCATTTGTTCTTGGTTCCACTATAATAGTTCCCGGATCCACCATGTTGTATAATGTATGCTCTCTTTTTATATACTTTTTGTTTTTATCAAGGATTCTTGAGAGAGCTATTGCTTACTTCAAGTGGCAACACATTATAAGTTATATTATATGTACGTGTGTATATATATGTAAATGTGTGTGTGTATGTGATCCTTCACAAACATGTCTCATGATTTGCTTCAAAGATTGACACAAATAACAAGGAATTTAATTTGCTGCCTTCCTATTGTGTGAGTGTTTTTTTTGTTGTTGTTTTTAAACGTTTGTTTAGCGAAATAAAGAGTAAGCAAAAGTATATGTTGGCTTTGCATAGTCGAATAGATGTTAGTAGTGTTTCATTTTCATGTAAATTTTCAACATGACGGAATGTCAAGCTAAATGTTGCCGTGTTGAACTCTCGCTCGATGATAAACTCAAAATAATTAAAAATTTTGAAAGTGTACCTAAACCAATGTTAAGATCTTTGAGTGAAAAGTTTTTAATGTATTTTTTTATTCAATATTACTCCCATGGATGTTTTTATTTTTCTAAATGCTCATAAATGCACCATTTTTCAACATAATATATTCTTCTTGTTCTTGTTTTAAAACACTTTAACACTTTCCCTATTTATGGTTGTTTGTTTGGTTGTTTGTATAACGACGCACTCAACACATTATAAATATGGTTATATTGGCGTCGGACATATGGTTATGTCGAGAGAAAACCCCAGTGGTTAGCTGACGGGGATCGATCCTAGACCGACCGTGCATCAGGCGGGCACTGTCCTATTTCCCTGACCCCTGAAAATCAGACACCTCTGAATACTGGACATTTTACTTGGTCCTATGGATGTCCGGTATTGAGGGGTTTCACTGTAGTTACATTTACTCAAAAAAGTAAAAATAGCAAAATATGACACTTAAATACTGTAATTTATGTAGACAGAAGCCAATTACAGTTTTGTATTTTTTATTCATAGTCTTAATTAAGTTGCTTAATAGTCGAGTGAGTTTTTGTTTCTGTTATTATTTATGTTTGAATACATATACCTGTATATAATGCAAGATGTTTATTATTCATGTAATTACATATTAATATTATTGTTATTGTTATTACAATGTATATCATATACATGAACCATATACAGGAAATGCACAATTATTGAATTAGTTATGTTTTTGTTACGCATATTCTTTTAGCATCAACTGGTACTGTTCTTAAACCACTAATACAAGTTTCCTGCCATTGTAACATGTTTACAGCTTATGGTGCCTTTTTGATAACTAAAATTATAAGTTAAAGTTTGTTTTGTTTAACGACACAACTAGAGCACACTGATTTATTGCATGTTAAATATTTGTAATTTGACATATACCGTATATTGCCGTGTATTAGCCGACTTTTGAAGACTAGAAACACTTTCCAAAAGAAGGGGGTCGGCTTATACACGGAGGCAACAAATTGGCGCATAAATTTCCGATCGAAAATACTCGCGACATGACTTATAAATTTTGATCAGACCCGGACTTATAAATTTTGATCAGACCCATATAGCCTTTCACAGATTATGTATCAATAATATGTCCACAGTATAAATAAAACACCCCATCATTTGATGAATAATAATAAAAAATTACTTGTTTTATTGTCATTTCAATGGTAAAAACGTATTCTTTCCAACTGTCCGCCATCTTTGTTTGACATGTGCTGGGACCAGTCTTTCATATAGCAAATTTAAAATACAAAACGGTATTTTTTCTTCAAACAAATATTATATTTCTAATATTATTGTTTTGTTGGGAGGGTGCATTAAAGTCTAACGTAATGCCATAAATAAATTAAGCTCATTATTAACATTACAGACTGAAACAACATAGTCTTAGAAAGAAAACCTGCTACTTTTTTCAAGTAGTAACAAGGGATCTTTTATATGTACTATCCTAGATAAAAGATAGCACATGCTACAGCCTTTGATATACCAGTCGTGGTGCACTGGCTGGAACGGGAAATAACCCAATGGATGGGGTTTAATCCTAGAATGACCGCACATCAAGTGAGCGCTTTACCACTGGGTTATGTTCCGTCACTAAAATTACTTATTAAAGACATCTTCTTGTTTACAATATCTTTGTCTGTTTAGGTAACATGTATGTTGCCGTCCAGTGTTTGTAGTAGCCAAAACTCAATTTTACTTTCCAATCACTTTGTAGTTTTAAAGTTAAAAGGTTTTTTTTAACAACACCACTAGAGCACATTGATTTATTAATCATTGGCTATTGGATGTCAAACATATGGTATTCTGACTCAGTCATCAGAAGAAACCCACAACAAGCTTCCTAAGTCCTAAGTCCTAAGATTTTAACGTACACATTCAGAACAAGCTGTTGTAGCGTACGCCTGTCGCAGTCGCAGGGACCGGCCTTGGCCGGATCCCTCCGTCTGTGACAGGAAAGGTGTGGGGGAGGGTAAGAGAGGACCGCCTGCACTATCAGGTTCAAGGGAGAACCAGTAGTCCAATCAACTTGGTGGCAGGTGGGGGTTATGTGGGTGCTATTGAATTTTGATACCCCAGTGGGTGTGTCCGAAAATAAGATTAAGTGCGCAATTTAAATGTAGGAATTTTGGCGCAATTTTGATGGTCGTTCTAAATTGAAACAGGTTTAAAGGTAGTTTTCATTTTCAATATTGTTTAACGTGCACATTCAGAGCAAGCTTTCAGGATATGGTACTTTACCTTTTTGAACTACCGTAAACAAAAGCCCTTAATATTTTGTCTGGGGTCCTTAGTCCTTGATAAAAATCTTACCAAACGAGTACTAACCCTGTCTCAGTTCACAACAAAAATACCATGTACTTGTAAGAAGATCAAATCAGTTTAATATATTTCATACCTAATATGCCTGTTAATCAGTTTCTAGGTTTGGTGTATATTATATTGAAGATGTGTGTTTATAAGAGTTTTACATTAGCATAATTATTTAATTTTTAAAAATATTATTTTGCGGTAATATACTGGTGCTGTAACATACACTGGCATAGGAAGTGCACAGAGTTGTGTGTGTGTGTGTGTGTGCCTACACTTTGTAACAGCAGCGATGGTTTTTATATATTTATACATGAATTTATATATATATCTGTGTGTGTGTGTGTGTGTGTGTCACACTGTTTTGGCACCTTCATACACCTGTGGTGTATCTGCCATTTTATGAGTTGTATTTTAAGTCCTGTTTGTTACTTCTTATATAAAACTTAGATTTCTTTATTTTGTTTTGATGCTACATTTATATTTATTGTATCAGATCTTTATGGAACATTCCTATATTTTAATATATTTATAGAGAATTTTGCAAAAGGCTCAAAGCTGAATAATTTCATAGTAGTGATGTATGTATATATGTATTTTTGTATGTATGTATGTAAGCATGTATGCATGCACATAGAGAGAAACACACACACAGTGAAACCCTTCTGAACCGGACACCTTTGGGACCAAGTAAAATGTTCTTTTTTATAGAGGTCGAGTTCAGTAGTGATTTTTAAAGAGAGACCATGAAAAATTACCGGTTTTGAGGGACTTCTGGTTTTAGAGGGTCCTGTTTTGAGAGGTTTTACTCTGTGTGTGTGTGTATGTGTGTGTGTGTATGTGTGTCTGTCTGTCTATAGATATACAGACTGACAGACTGACACATTGAAACCTGTCTTAAACTGGATCATTCCGCGGACGTAATATTTATCTCATTTAGACAGGATCCGGTGTTTAGAGGGTCAGTTTTAGAATTTAGAAAATTCAGAACCATGGAACTAGACCTGTTTTGACAAGGATCAGGTGCGTAATTCACTAACTCTCTCAACTTTGCGATATCACAGTGCAATGCTAAAAGACTTACAAAGAGGATGCTTTGTTGTCTAGCAGAGCCTAAGAGAGCTTTGTAAATTAGGCCCCTGGTTTGTTCAGGGTCCAGTTTAAACCATTATTTTACTTGTATATAACAGCCACATTTTTAATGCAGCCAGAAGCCACTATTTGTTTTACCACAGTGAATGGTGAACCCTTCTATAATGGCCACAACATATGTTGACCACTATTTTACTAGTCCAATGGACCATTGAACAGGGAACAATATTTCGAAATCTGAGGTAACTGGAAGTCGGTTCACATGGTTTTTACCTAGGTAACCAATTGTTCGGTTACGTGAATTATATTTGCGTAACCCGATCGGTTACCTCAAAATTAAAATAATATTAATATTTTAAATAAATAGATTTTAGCTGAAACATAAAGTTAAAACAAATACAAAATATTTTATTTTTTTACATAAAAAAGAAGTCTTTAATGGTTTGCTTAACTGGCCTTGGTGGCGTAATGGTTAGGCCATCGGTCCACAGGTTGGGAGGTACTGGGTTCGAATCCCGGTCGAGGCATGGCTTTTTAAATTCCAGGTACCGACTCCAAACCCTAAGTGAGTGCTCTGCAAGGCTTAATAGTAGGTGTAAACCACTTGCACCGAACAGTGATCCATAACTGGTTCAGCAAAGGCCATGGTTTGTGGTATCATGCCTGTGAGAAGCGCAAATTAAAGATCCCAAAAGGCGTGCCCGAGCGGGTGGATTCAGGGCCCTCCCCCTGTGAACATTTTGAAACTCAGCATGCCTCTAGGTGCACCCTAAGCCTGTTTGGAAGCGTGGTTTTTTTTTTTGTTTTTTAAATTTGTGTCAATTTTAAGAGGACATTTTATAGAACAATTACAAACAGCCTATACCTATTCCCCGATTTTGTTTTTGCATTACGCACATGCGTAATGAGCGCTACACCTTTGCAATAGATACACCATCATTTGGAGGTATTCCTTTTGTCGGAATACCAGTAGTATGTGTGCATGAATAAACTTCCTGTAATCGTGAAGTTTGCAAGTTTTTATTTTTGAACGTTTACAGGCCATGACGTAACTGATTTGTTGTTCGCGTAAATTTAATTTTGCGTAACCGACACGCGAACAGAACGGCGGTTCGCGTGAAATATTGTGCCCTGATTGAACTTGTCATCAGACCTGTCAACCCTCCTGGATTCGGCAGGAGTCTCCTGATATTTGATCAAATCTCCTGACATCCTGTGCAGGAGATCATTTCTCCTGTTACATGACATTTGTGTAGGCATAAACAAAATCAATCCCCTTTTGCCAAAATAACATAAGGGAAGTGCCAGACTCTGGCCCAGATTTGACAGCAATACACTCAGTGTTAAAATCACTTGTCACTGCATGACAAAGAAAAAACCAATTAGCTATATAAACATACTTGTGTCGGTTAATTTTGTATGTTTGTGCAGTTAAATGTTGGTAACAAATGTACACTTAAATAGATTTTTTATTTTACAATAAATAAATGTTGTGTTTGATATAAAGTTATCCACAGAAATGGGTATAATTCCGGTATATTTCACACAATGTCCGTAATGAGGTTTTACTTATAATTAATGAATAAATAAGTACCATGCCACTGTTTCTCATTATAGTAAAAACTTAATATTAATTTATAAGATTTATATACATTTGTCTTGGGTACTTCAATTTGGGTACACTAGCCACAAATGATGATGTAATGTAACCTGTAAGTGTAATGTCGTAAATGTACTAATTAAATTTTTTATTTCTTGTTAATGTTCTTAACATTTTTGGATAAAAGAGATTTTTTTATTTTTTTTATTAAATCATAATAATATTTAAACTTTAAAAAGAAATATATACACACATTTTTTAATTTTATTATTACCGTAATTACTTCTTTTTTTTTTAAGTAAAGATCTAAGGTTAACAAGTATATATGACATTATCTAGTGTTCATATAACTTACTGTAATAATGTTTACAACAACCTTGCGATATTGGGTTAAATTGTGTGAAGTTAAAAAATATCAAATTTTTTGACAAAATCTCCTGCTGTTTCAACACACACCTCCTGCTTTCTCTTGACTAAAGGTCACAAGATATATACATGTCTTGGCCTTTCCCAGTCACAATATAAAGTCATTGTTAAAACAAAATAGGTACATGCTCCAATGCATCATTAATGGTATTTGCATCATATATCTGTGTGATGTTGTTGGTCATATAATTTTACAAGACAACTTGTTACTGGTTGAAGTAAGACCAGAAAAAATGTGTGCTTGCTGCTAGTCGAACGTGACACTAGCAGCTTGTGGCAGTCTGCGACAATGTATGTTTAGCCCTTTTGCTAATGTATATGGTAATGTTTTCTTACCTGCAACATTTTGTGTCTCTTGGACTAATTTAATAGGTAACAAAATGCAGTGGAAAACAATCAAAAGATAAATGACTTTTTTAATGGCAAATAATATAGTGACTTAACAAAATGTGTTGTATTTATGCTTTGAATAACATTTTTATGTAGTCGAATCATTTTGTTTGTTTTTTCTTATATTTTATATTTCTATAATGGCTTTTGATACATTTATGCATTCCACATTAGCAGTAATTATAGTAAACTATTGCATATATGTTTTTTATTTACCTTGTGTGTGTGTATACACATACATATGATATATACATGTACATACACACACACACACACATGTACACACACACATATGTACCATGGACTGTAGGAACCATGGAGGCAGGGGGTGGGGAGACCTGTACTCCTCCACTCAAGAACACAAATGTACATGGGTGGGTTTTTGCCCCCAATTCTACATAAATAAACATAAAAGTATGGCTTGTTCCCCCACCCCCACTATTGTCGCTGTAACACCCCACTAGTGGTTGTGCCCCTCCACCCCAGATATTGTTCCAGCAGGTCTGTTTACACATGATAGTTAAAATGTTCTGGATTCAACATGGGATTTCAAAAATACATTTACATTATACAGGCCCATAGGAATATCTGGAGTGTGGGCACAGCTATCGGGGGGGGGGG
>JAECMU010204254.1:0-19337 GCA_016106625.1 Dracogyra subfuscus
TGTCTAAACCGGATAAATATTAGGTCACCGACGTCATCCGGTTTAGACAGGTTTCACTGTATAATCATTTATTTATGTCAGTATTTTATCAGCCCTGTAACTAAGGAAATAGTTCTAGGGAGGGTTTGAACTATGTAGTTTAATTTCCTTATTATAAAATAAAAACAGTTAAAATGACTATGCATCTATTAAAGAGATTGTTATATGTTTGCCGTCATTGTGACATGTTTTAAAGTAACAGTGTTTAAAAACAAAACAAATGGCATTAAATATATTTTCTTGTGTAAAATATCAGTGTTTATATATTCACTGATTTTCTGGTTGTCCTTATGTTTACATTAACCCATAAAACTGAACTCTACCTGTCAATTATTCTATTCAGCTACACCAAGCATCAGGATGATAAAACACATTGAATATTGATACTATTTAAAAAAAAAAAAAAAAAAAAAGTAAATAATATGTAATAAATAAAGAAAACATTAAAAGTAATTTTTATCATTAAAAAGGGGATATTAATCAGAAATGTCTTAACAATGGGAAAAAATTTATACACAGTCTCTTTAACAATCTGAAAATTTTGATTAAAATTGTCTAAATATACATACCACATGTATCACACTATAAGTTTGAACTTGGGTCTTAGTCTGGGTAACAGAAAATGTTGCCAAATTATTTATTAAACTTCAAAATTTGCACAAACAAATTTACTTTCAAAACAAAATATCAATTATTACATGCATTATTTTGCCAAATGAAAATAACAGTTGCAAATTGTTTTTAAATTCTGCCAAATGAAATTAAAATTTGCATATTGTTTTTAAATTTCATCAAATTAAAATACAATTTGCAAATTTTATTTAAATTTCTTCAAATTAATATAAAATTTGCAAATTGTTTTTAAAATTTGCTATTGGAGAATTGAATATTTGTTTTAATACATGTATGTCTGTATCACATAAAATATATTGTCACTCCCTTCAAATTGGGTGTAGTAAAGTGTAAAACAAAATAAAAGTGAAAGTGTTTGTTTAATGACACGACTAGAGCACATTGATTTACTAATCATCAGCTGTAGGATGTCAAACATTTGGTCATTTTGACATATAGTCTTAGAGAGGAAATCCACTATATCTTTTCATTATAGTAAGGGATCTTTTACAGTGTACCCCAATTTAACGCCAACCCCACCTACCACCAACTTCTTTTCAATTTACTGCCACTCTCTACTGCATCCACCATCCACCAAAGTCATTTTTGAATAGAACTCTGTTTAGTCATTATAATCTCAATAATACCACCAGCAGTGTGGTCATAAGTTAACCATAGTGCTGTAATTAACACTGATGACCACCAACAGTTGTTTTAGGTAGCCACAGTATTCTTGCTCAAGTAGTCAGCCCTCGAAATTCGCGGCGGCAATCGGCAGTGCCGTCGCAAAAGCTATCGCAAACTTGATTTGCGACAGCATTTCATTGCCGTAGCAAATCTGTGAGTGGTGAAAAGTCTGTAGGCATTTCTCTCTGAACTCTGTCCAATTACAGATCCCAGAGAGACGCTTAAATTTATTATTGTGTTTAGCTCAGTTTCCTTAATTAATATAAATTGGTTTATTCCGGTATAGAAGCTTACGAAAGTAAAGTTGAGATGTTATATTTTAGCATATTATTACAACAGTGGATCATATATGAATAATTTTGACAGCATTAATATTTTCTTTAAAATTGCCGTCGTAGTGCCGTTGCAAAATTGATTTGCGATGGCACTTAACTGCCGTAGCAGACTTGTCCGAATTTCAAGGGCTGAGTAGTGCTAGTGGGACAGGAACAAACGACAGTATGATGATCACGTAACAGATAGGTGCATTGATTCGTTATTTCATTCATGAATTATACTCCAGGTCTGGTAATGATCTATAGTTAGCACTAAGTTACGGCATTCTGTTTTGTAAAACAAGACTGAAACATTGTCAGTACCATAACAATAAAAAAAACTGTGAGATTCATACACAGCTTGTTTCCTGAGAGCCTCATGCAGTTGCTTGAAGCACCAGCCAATGAAACGACAGAATTATGGGATCTTGGGATGTAACACACAATTTTTTATTTTATCAACAATGAACTGTGATTGGACTTTGATGAGTTTGTCATTGTTGATAAAGAGATTGAGACATTTGCCAGTCTCAGTGATGAGCAGATTGTTGAAAGTGTTGAGATAACTTATGAAAAAGACGTCCGACACTGAATCAGAATAGAATCAAAATTCTCACTTACATGTCTTTAAATACATAAACTATTTGATAATATCTCACCTGGTTGTTTATTTGATTTGATTTCATTTCATTTCATTTTAGTTACTACCCACTATACCACCAACTCGATATAATGCCAAAATTGCATTGGCACATTAATTGGCGTTAAATCAAGGTTATACTGTATATGCACCATCCCACATACAGGATAGCACATACCACAGCAGTTGCAATGCACTGACTAAAGCGAAATATAACCCAATGGGCCCACCAACTTTCATTCTGTTATATTTTTTCTTTAATTGCTCTTTTACAGATTCATACACGGTGTTAGTGTGCGTGTCTTTACATACAGTGGATACGGCAAGAACTTCCCCAAGACGCAGAAGCTGAGTCCCGATGCCTACATACAGATAGCATTGCAGCTGGCATATTTTAGGTATTTGTCTTAATGGTGGTCGATTACATAATGTGGTTAACAAATCGATAAACAGATGTATAGGAGGAAACTTGCTGAGTACGAATCTAAATTCTTTTTAAGATTTGAGCTTTTTGAACTGAATACATGTAATTGTTATGTTTAAGATTAAAAAGCAAAATGTGCTATTTACAAAGATTTCAGCTTGAAGAACTGAATATTTGTTATATTTCAGATTATAAAGCAAATGTGCTATTTACAATGATTCCAGTTCAATGAACTAAATACTTGTTATATTTCAGATTATAAAGCAAAATATGCTATTTACAAAGATTTTAGTTTGATGGACTGAATATTTGATATATTTCAGAGTTTAAAGCAAAATATACTATTTTCAAGATTTCAGCTGGATGAACTTAATACTTGTTATATTTCAGATTATAAAGCAAAATGTTCTATTTACAAAGGTTTCAGCTTGATCAACTGAATGCTTGTTATATTTCAGGTTATATGGGAAAACGTGTGCTACGTATGAGTCTGCATCTTTGCGAAGATTTCAGCTTGGGAGAACTGACACTATTAGATCGTGTTCGATCGATTCAGTGAACTTCACGCATGCTATGGACGACTCTAGTTTAACCAGTGGTGTTAAAGCTGACCTCTTCCGACAGGCGGTTCTTGCACACAGAAAATATACAGATGAGGTGAGTTTGATAAATAATCACTTACTCTACAGTGATTAATTCAGGCATTCTGTGGGTTCGAACATTGGCTCCTTCCCAAAACGAAAATGGCTTTGAAAATTTCCAATTTCTGTGCTGTAAATTCCCAATATAAGATTTAATTATGTTTGTTCAAGTACATTAATTTAACACTGATGCAATACATTATTCAGTGGCCTGAACTTGGCTGCAGAAGTATCCCAAGTATGATGTACTCAAGCTAATTTTCCAATCCTATCGAATAATTTGGACCCTGGTGAAACATTCTGGATAAATCCCTGTTCTTTATAAAATGTTTGTGCCAGGTATAATTTAGTGGCGATTTCTTAACCACTCTTTGGTGGAGCAGTGGTTAAGCCATCAGACTACAGGCTGGTAGGTACAGGGTTTGCAGCCCAGTACTGGCTCCAACCCAGAGCGAGTTCTTAAGGGCTCAGTGGGTAGGTGTAAGGTCACTACCCCCTCTTCTCTCTCATTAACCCACAGCTAACCCACAACTAACCTACTGTCTTTGACAGAGCCAAAATAGCTGAGATGTGTGCCCAGGACAGCGTGCTTGAACCTTAATTGGATATAAGCATGAAAATAAGTTGAAATGAAATAGTGGGGAGGTGGGTAACAAATACCTATATGGCAGGTTTCTTCTTTAATTCTGTAAACCAGATTTTGCCATTACAATTCATACAGTTCAATGGTGTTCTCTTGTGTGTTCTGTTTATTTCAGACTATTAATCAGACATGATTATTTTCCGTTTTTAAAACGGAATTCCACTTTTTATGTATTCCGTTAACGATTTGTATTATCCACTTGTTTTAATTTTAAAATGGTCATTCGGAACACTTTGCTTTAATTAATGGTGCCAGAGAAAACGGAATTAGCCAGGATATACCGAAAATAGCCAAATGTTATAACATTTTTACTGTCCCGTATTTTGATTGTCCTACAATTTCCAACAGACCAATGATTCGTTGCTTAACAAGTTGGCAAATAGGTTGCCTTTTTTATAAAATGGCTATGTTCGGGTAAAATTAGGGTTTTTTGGTATGGTGCACAATCATGTCTGATTAATGCACAAAATGTAAAGTTAAAGTTAGTTTTGTTTTAACAACACTACCAGAACACATTGATTTATTAATCATCGGCTATTGGATGTCAAACATTTGGTAATTTCGACATATATTCTTAGAGAGGAAATCCGCTACATTTTCCCATTAGTAGCAAGGGATCTTTTATATGCACCATCCCACAGACAGGATAGCACGTACCTCAGCCTTTGATATACTGGTCGTAGTGTATTGGATGGAATGAGAAATAGCTCCATGCTTCTGATTTAATCTTTATTACTTTTATTACTTTTTTCTATGCTTAATTTTTATTTCCAGTTTTGAGATATTATTGTTGGTTACCATCTATGCATTTTAGACTATCAATGGTCGTGGCATTGATCGGCATCTACTGGGGCTCAAGTTGTCAGCACTAGAGGCGAACATGGATGTACCTGAACTGCACAAAGATCCAAGTTATTCACAAGCATTTAATTTCAAGCTCTCAACGAGTCAGGTATAGTTTACCAATTTATCTGTTAGGGCTCATTTACATTGGATGAGTTGTGGCACATATGGTGCAGTGACTAAATTAATTCTTATTTCTAATAAGAGCTGGGCTTGATACGTCCAATATGAATGATTTGTTTGGAAATATTGTATTATCAGTTTTGTAGCTGCACCGCACACCCCATCAAAAGTGATGAATCTTTAGTAGTTCATGATGATATCCTGATAGAAAGAAATAAAGGATCACACAGATAACAACAAGAAATAATGACTGCATCAAAAATCAATTGATATTATCAAAAGTTGACTGGGAACATATAGGCAGCACATTCAACACTACAGACATTCAATCTCACATTACACCTTGGTATGAAATACAGACATTATTACGCTAGTAGTGAATTAAATTTGGTCTACAGTCGATGTGTTCCCTTATTTATTTCCATCAGTATACTTAAAGGGATATTCCCAATTTTGCTGTAATGTTTCAGATGTTATCAACTAACAGAGACTTTTTGACAACTGTAATTATATATCAAATGGTCGTATGTACAAACTTATTTGAACACAAAATCCAGTTTGGGCTTCTTACAAATATTACGACGACCAGGAACACATTGAATATACAGACACTGATATTCTAAACAAGAAAATATATTTAATATTTTATTAGTCGGAAATATCTGACAATGCAGCTAACTCGGAAATGTTCCTTTAATTACTTCTTTTGTTATCATGCTCATATTCAATCAAGGTTGAGGCAGACATCTGTGAGTTTGACAGAGGAAAAGACTTTTGTCATATATCTTTAGCTGCAAGTAAAGTAGTTCAGGATCTCATACTTGTGTTTTGTTGCTGTCCTGTCTGTATCTGTCTGTCTGACTGTCTGTCTCTGTCTGTCTCTGTCTGTCTGTCCTGTCTAGCTGTCTGTTTGTCTGTCTGTCTGTATGTCTGTCTGTCCTCTTGACCCACATAGGTTTTCGGACCTTTATTTTACAGTGATTCAAGATATGGAGTTGACATTTTGTGTATAGCTTTATCATGTCATTGTGCAGATCAAGTTTGACTTGCATGATGATTTATCCATTTTCATACGCCTATCTATGATAAGTCGTAATATGGTATGGCTGTAGGTCTGTATGTCTGTCATGTTAACTCTTTCTTATCCCAGCGCATAGCCCAGTGGTACAGTGCCCGCCTGATGTGTGGTCAGTCTAGGATCGATCCCCGTCAGCTAAACCACTGGGGGTTTTCTCGACATAACCATATGTCCGACGCCGATATAACCGTAGTTATAATGTGTTGAGTGCATCGTTAAACAAAACAAAAAACAAAAACAAACTCTTTCTTATCCGGACCATATCTTGCATACAGGACCACTAAAGTTCACATGTAGGAACAACTTGGGATGGCGGTTTGTCACATACAGTATAACCTCGATTTAATGCCAACCAATGTTCCAAAATAATTTTGGCATTTTATCGAGTTGGCGGTATTGTGAGGGTGCCAATATTTTTTTTTAAAGTTGCTGAATGTCAAGAACATGACATATGTTTTGAATGTAAATAACAACAACAAAAGTATGTGTGAGCATATTAAAACTTACCTAAAGTTTGTTTATTACATAGGTGTCGGAAGATGACAGCGACTGGGGGGGCCACCAACTAAATGCGAGTTCATATTTGAAATAAATAAAACAAATCTAGTAACATATTATAAGGTGATTTATAGAGTGTGCTCGGAGTTCGCATATGTGCGTGTTTTGGGAGTGGAGTGGTGGCGTTGTTTTTCTACTCTTCTGTTTGGGATACTTATAGATATAAAACCAGTTACTGATAAAAGTTAGTTGTCGGCTAATATGCACTTGACAAAACAAAATGACCGATTTACTTACTCGTTACTTGTTTGATAGTTGCATGTTTCTGATTATGCGAAACCTCAAAGTTAAGCAGTTATAGTTCACATTGCTGGAATTAATAAAATAGTTTTGTCCCATGTGTTATACATTTGTGTATTTTTCTCACCAGTGAATAGTCAAAAGTTCTTGTTAGCTGGATCGATCTCGAGTGGTGCAATTTAAAGCAAAAGTTCCAAAATATTGTCTCAAACACGATGACAAAAGCAGTAGTATATCAGCACAAGGAGAGTCCTGACACGGTCATAACCGCTCTAAAGAATTAAATTATACTGCCAAGTACTTATTCCTGTGGAGAGTGCGTCGTTAAATAAAATACTTCCTTCCTTGCTTTATTCCTGTGGAATGTTAGAAGTCATATAAGCTTAGGTCTCACTACATATATAGCATCTGCCATTGTCTTTTCATGTTACATTATCAAGCTTCAAATAGAACATGTTTTTGTTGAGAAGATTTCATCTAGATGTCAACATCTGGCTGTCCATGCCAGTTGTTCAGGAACCTGGTTGGCTGAACACCCATGTCCCACATTTTAACTTCACATTGTTACAAAATACCAAGAGAAAAATCTAGCTAAAACACCTTCTAATTTAAAATGCAAATCATATTAATTCTATCTCATTGGTCATAAACTACGTCATAGTTTAATTAGTACTGGCCGTAATCTTTACGAAAAATGCCGAGGTTTGCTACCATGCGATTACGTCACGGTTACTTTTTAGAAAAAGTAAATAATAATAGTGATGAAAAAATGGGTCCTAATAATATGCTGAATTCTCAGCTATTTTTTTTTAAATATTCATTGAAATCCTTAATTTGATTGCTTTTAAACTGGGGGGGCCAAAGCACATTGTGGCCCCCCAGTTTCCGAGTTGGGGGGCCAGTGCCTCAAGGTTTTGAGCTAATATTGTGTGTATAGGTTTATCATGTACTGTTACAGATCAGCTTTCACTTTCTTGGCAATTTACTTATTTTTAAACAGAGTTATGGTCTTGAACTTACGAGATCTAAAAATGTGTTAGGCCTGGTAGGGGACATGTATTGCTTTGGTCTCACTACACAGATCACTTCCTGGTGAGAGTTCATTCATCATGGTCCTAATTGTTCACATATTCACTTCTAGGAATTGGGGAAGAATTAAAACAATATGTATGTTTAATGGTAAGCCTTCTGGCTGTATTCTGCCCATGTTATTTTGTAATATTGTGCATTGACCTTTTGGGACATAGGTGTACAGCACAAGAGACAGCTGGAGTGAATCGGTTAATGAACCACCTGTTCGGACCAGTACTACAGCTAGATGTTATCATATAGCAAAAAACTGAGACGGAAATGTTCTCAACTCGTTCTATTGGCAAGCTTCATTTGAAGTTTGGCAATTTAACATGGGTTTCAATGGCAGATGACATCTGTGTAGTTAGACCTTTACTCTCAGAATATTTCTTAAACTATTAGATGTCCAACATGTATGATAATTTTTGTTACACTTGGTCTAGAGAGTGAGTGAAAAAGATCAGTTACCACATAGACTACTCTTTTATGTAGATCTGTTTACTAATCTACTTCATTTACTGAATAAATATTTAAAATATATAATAAAACTAAATAACTAAACTACTAACCGATGAACATCAAGTGATCTTTTGTATGCACTATTTTCTCACAGGATAAGATTTTGAAATAGTGTCCCATTTTTTGTGTCTCCATGGTTATGTGATATTTGTTTCTCCTCCAGGTGGCGACGCTTCACGAGGGTGTGATGGTCTTTGGTCCTGTTGTTCCCGATGGCTATGGCGTCTGCTACAATCCACAGGAAACGAAAATCCACTTTGGCGTGTCATCTTACAACAGCTGCCCCGACACCGACAGCAGCAAACTTGGGGGTGCCCTGATAAAATCATTCGACGACCTGCGAGATTTGCTGGCCAGCACTCCTCAAGCCAAGCTGTAGAAAACTAGGGTTCGACGAATCCCGTGTTACTGTAATACAAAGGGCACTAGCCAAACCTTCTGTGTGACTTTAATAACATTTCTCAAACCCTGGGAAACCCATGACCAGGGTTTAAAAGCCGTTGTTACCACAATATGAAAATTAAACTTGAATTTTGCAAATGTATGTCATTATTTATTTGCTATGTAGAATAAATGCAAGCCGTATGTATATTTACCTCTTATTTTGTTGGTTTACTAGTTTCGACTGTTTTGGATGCATTTTTTTTATTATTACATCATGGTGGAAGTGATAGCATGAGATATTTTCTGTAAACCACAATGTGAGTTACACCTTTAGAGAGGTCATGACCTCTGATCAGCTGAACCATTGTGCAAAGACTGTATGACTCGGTGTAATGATGTGCAAAAGATGTACATACTGTTCTTTCGACTCATACTTGCATAAACAGAAAAATACTTGCAATCTGATCTTATAATCAAATTTAACAAAATATGTTTGAATACTTTCTCTTTTTGCAATGAATATGTTTATAATATTTGTTTGTGTACTTTTCATTCAGAAATTTGTGAACCATTCGACTTGCAACACAACAACTTTAGTGACATTAAGTTGTTGTTAATTAGGATATTAAATGAATTATATTTGGTACTTTAATTTGGCTACTGCAGATTTTGTGTGCAGCAATATTCCTAACTTCCATTATTTAAAATGCTCTACACTGGCTTAGGATGGGAGGGGAGGGGAGCAGGGGGAACATGTGCCCCTTTCACTTTTTAGCAGCAGTGATGGGTTTTATATATTTATACATTATTTATATACCTGTGTGTGTCCCCCTCACTTTTTGGCACCTTACAGTAAATTACTGTCAGGACGTGTGAATTACACATCATCGCAAATAGTAATTTACTATGACTGCTCGATTTTGCAATGTGCTTACCTCAGTTTCATTATTTCTACTGGATTTATTTTGCATAGACATGTAAGATGGAGAGGGGGGGTCTAGGTGTGGTTGGCTCCTCAGTTTCTTGAAATTTTGTGGGAATTTTCAGGCAGAGGTAATGAAAGTACATTAATGAATTTCTTGGGTGTGGTTTATTTTTTTTCCAAGCAGATAAGCACCTCACCAGTGGCACTAACAGCCAGTACACACTTTTGGATTCCTCTTAGGTTTTGTTAGGGCGGGTCAATAATTACTTAATGCAACAAAAAACAACCACCCCAAAACCAAACCCAAACCAACCAACCCCCCTCCCCTTCACTTATAAATGCTATTTTAATCCTTTGTCAAAACACTTCTCTCTTTTCATGATAATTTTATATACTTAAAGTTATAAAGTTAATGTTTTATATTTATATCTTATCTTTGTTATTTTATGAGGGGGTGGGGAGCAGAACGAGTGTAATAATATTATTAAGTAATAGAACAAACTGGTTGCATTTACTTTATGAATGAAAGTAGAGATGTTGTTTTGAAAATAGTATATATTCTTAATATCAAAACACCCCATTTACCCGGAGTTGTGGCAAGTGTAGTGTTCAATTCTTTACTGGATTTAGATCTTTCTGACACCTTTTATATCATATTCAACCCAGCGTCTTTCTGTATAACAGAAATCAAATGGATATATCTGCATGTTAATAAAATATTTTTCAGTTAACAGTGTTTTTCTTTCTTCTTTATAGACCCACTGGGTTATTTCTTGTGGCGACAGCGGGTTCCCTCTCTCAATATGTGTGTGATCCTTAACCATGTCCAATGTCATATTTTCTTTATATACCCATTGAGTTATTTCTTGTGGCGACAGCGAGTTCCCTCTCAATATATGTGTGATGCTTAACCATATCCAAGGTCATCTACATGTAACTGTAAATAAAATGTGTTGAGTGTCCTTACGGTAAATAAAACATTTCCTTCCTTCCATATAGCTGAAGCTGTTTTATTTAAAATGAATGACGGGCTAAAACTGCTTTTTGTCAAAATATTTGAGTTTTGAAAGAAATTTTACAGAATTAAATGTATAATTATAATAATTTGTGATACAACCATCACAATTAATATTAAATTTAACAATTGACATGCATTGAGATGAACTATTAACAACGTATCACTGGTCTAAAAATTGTAGTTTGTGAGAAGGAAGGAAATAGTTTATTTAACAATGCACTCAACACATTTTATTTATGGTTGTATAGTGTCGGTGTAGCTTGTACCACACTGTCATACAAAGTTGCAAAGTCTGGTTTGCTTAAACACAAGCATTGAAAAAATGGCAACACGTGCCACACTGAGTTGTGGTGGGGGAGGAGGTGAATTGCCCCCTCCCAAATCTTGGTGCAAATCTTTGAATTTAGGCCAAACCAATGGAGATGTTCAGGCAATATTAGCTAGCCAGAGACCCTTTTTACCATGTATTTCCATCATTCCACTCAAAATAATTACTTGAGATTTATTTGTAAACCTATAAAGCTGTTTGGTGTACAGGTATGAAGAAACATTGTTATCCAGATTAAGGCAATTTGGTTTAATCCGGCAAAAATCGGCACCCTCCACCCCACATACACATACACTTTGTAAACTCAGCTCTTATATCTGTTTTTTTATTACAAACAAAAGACAAACACTAAAAATGGAGAATAAGTTGTATATTCTCACCCACTTGGGTAACTTCAATGTATTTATTAAAAGAGACGTACATTAAAACATCATGTAAAAGCACTGTTAAACATGTCTTACTGGTAAACAAATACAATTTCATCAAAATGGTACAATATATTCAAGTTGGTCATAAAAACTTAGGTTAACCGGCAATATTTCTCCAATGTCAAATGTTTATATATGAGTTAGCCTGATAAATGTTGAGGAATTGGGAGGGTGTGTTAAGGTTTGATAAAACCAAGGGGGGAGGGGCATTCTCCAGATCTGATCTGTCTTACATTCCTACACATTGTGTCAGTAATAATTCTCCCCCACATCATGTACCTTTCTACACATTTATGCTTATGCACCAAGACCGACATACATGTATACATGAAAATGCTAAAGAAATGCAACAAATGTTTTCTGATTTTATTTTTACAATTTATTTAAGATACAGTAATTAAAATAACTACTCAATGATCAACATCTATTTCTCGTTTACACAATTTAATTTTGTTCATCAACAGATGTTTGAACATTTCATAAGGATGGGTTAGATCGTTAAATAGGGGTCAATGAAGATTCAGAATTTTTTTTATATCCGGTATGACCTCTGCTGGTATCACAACACAGATTCTTCCATGCACCGAGTTAATCAGATATTAACTTTGGGTAAGACACACCACAATGCTAACAGATAATATACAAATTTAACACATGACTTTTTCTTGCACAATCATCAGTAATTTTAAAAATAAAAATTCTACCTTACTAATCGGCCATGACTACTATTAGCAATTCATGCCGTAATGGAATAGGTATTTATTGCGACCACCATATGTACCTTGATTGAAACATACTTGGTCCACTAATTTCTATCTTAACAATCGGGCATATATATATATGTTCAATGGGCAATTCATGTTTTAACAGAATAGGTGGCAACGTGCATCTCCCATATATACCATGGTCAAAAAAGCATGACAAATTGATTTTTTTGTTATAACAGATATAATAATACAATCCAAGAAACAAAACTGATCAACTCTTTTATATCCCTGAAAGGATTGTTGCATTTCTTATGCATTTCAGTATAGATTTGTAAAAATATAGGGGGTCAAGCAACCATGTAGGATCCTTGGAGTTTGTCATGACACCAATCTAGGCTGTCTTGTCAGGACAGGGGTTCATGGTGTGACAGGAGTTGGTTTAAGTGGCTTTACACCTAATAAGCTGTTAGTATCACTGAAGTCTTGATATGGTAATTGGCAAAAGAACCAAGCATCAAACAACTTTGGCCTGCAGACGACACCAAGGCTGGTGTTTATAGCTATACATACAGCTATATATGGCAGCCACCAAATTCACCCATTGCTAATTTTAAAAACAACTGGCGAATTGTATTTTAAGTTAGCAAAATAATTTTACTATATTTTATTAGAAAATGATTGGTCTTGTGCCATTTTTTGTTCAAGTTTAATTTGGCGAAATGTTGTACTCATCCAGAGTTACCCTGACATAATCCTAATGGTGATCTTTCACAGAGGTTCTGAATATAGCAGTGGCTTATTCAGCAAACTCCATCAACTTTGTCATCTTGCAGTGATGGGCGTGTGATGTAGCTTAAAGGGACTGTCTTGAGTTTGTAGCCATTGTAAGATGTTTGCAATAACAGAGCCTTGTTGGTGACTACTATTTCATACTAAATAGATTTTCTTGTTTAGAATACTTGTGTCTATATATCGAATGTGTTTACGGTCATTTACTAACGTTTATAGCACTCAAGTTTTATAATTTGTGATATGTATTTTTTCATATGTATGAAATTACTGGAAGGTAAAATCCAGTTTGGGCTACTACAAGCATTAGGACAACAACAAACACCTTGTAAATACACACTGATATTTTAAATGAGAAAATGTATTTATATTAATTTGTATGTTACATCACTGAAAAGGCTCTATTGGTTGGAAACATTTTACAATGGTTGTAAACTCGGCACTGTCCCTTTAAAGATGTTTCCAACTACTGTAATAAAATCTTTAAAAATATTTTCGACTAATAAAATCGTTTAACGCCTAAAAAATGCATTAAATATATTTTCTTGTTCAGAATATCAGTGTCTGTATATTCAATATAGTCATCTTAATATTTTTTAGAAGCCCAAACTGGATTTTGTCTTCAAATAATGTTTTATATATGAATTATTTTGTTTTATTTTTGGAAATAAAATGACATTTAACCTACAAATACCATACTAAAATGATCAGAAATACGTTTAATATACAGCCACTAATATATTATGCAGAAAAATATATCTGATATGTAATTACAATTGTCAAAAAGTCTCTGTTAGTTGATAACATCTTAAAAATTGCCGAAAACTCAGGACTGTCCCTTTAAGAGAGCTTTGTGAATTAGATTCAATGATAGCAATCTTAGCACTAAGATCACCTTAAATGCATAATGAACTAATGCAGTTAAGATGATCTTAGTACTAAGATCGCTTTGTGGAATGGGATACAGATTGGTTGTATGTTTGCTTGGGTACATTAGTACAGTCATACTCAAGTGCCATGCATACTGTTAGACATGTAGCACTATTAGTATGTTAGTACAATTCAGCAGTTTCCACTGAGTGATTAGTTATGGCTGAGGTTGTATATGTATGCTACATGGCACAGGGTTTGATAAACTCAATGACAGGGATAAAGGGAAGACAACTGTTTAAAGTCCAGTTACAAAAGCACAACATTTTAAACTTTAGCAGTCAACATAGATCTATAGGATAGTCTTGTTATGGCTTCACAATAACCTTAGTTGGCTCAATGAAATAAAAAAACCCACAAAAAAAACAAAAAATAGTTTCGAACAAAAATAGTCCACAGAATTGTGAAATGTTTGCTTTTGCCTTTTTTTAAAGGGAGATTCCCACAATTTAAAACATCTTGAAATTTTTTAATTCACAGAAAAAAAACATATGTGATGGTACATGTACATGTATACATGTATGTTTCTTATTCCCAAAAATGTTATCATTTTACTCCTATGCAAAGCCAGACTTATTTCACAAAGACCTTATGAATATTAATTATAAAATTACATATTAATCACAAAATCTCTCAAAGATGTAATGAAATATATAAAAAATACATAATAGTAAAATTCCAAAGACCTTACAGAGCAGTAATTCTAAAATTACATATTAATCATAAAATTTCACATTAATCATACAATTTAACATACCTAACAGTAATACAATATTAATTCTAAAATTATTAATTCTAAAATTAAGAGTCAATACCAGTAGTAAAATATTTCTTTTAAAAATAAATTAAATAATTTTAATACCCAGTTACAAAAGACTTAAAAGGCATACTGTCACAGATTTAAGGAACTTATTTCTCTATAAATTGAAAATAAATAAAGATTACATTTATTGTTGGAAACCAAATCTAGCGATCGGATCACCTTAACTGTACCATGATGGGAGTGAAATTCATGTCATACCACCCGGCAATTTTAGTTTTTTGAATTATGGACCATTGCCATAATTCAATAATTTTAACAAAATATCATTAATAAATGGAGTATGGTGGTTATGAAGATGGTTGAATAAAGTACATTTAGGGACAAATCAAATTATTTTTGTTCAGGTAATGCTTTATTAGACCATCAAATAGGTCAGTGGTCTGTGAAAATATGTCTTTAAGTCTTAATTAAATTTAAAAAGTAAAAATAAGACGATGAGCAAGATAAATACCGGTATTATCAATACGTAGGAATCAAACCACGTCTACTTGAAGAGCAATTTGATTCTTTCCCATAAAAACATATCTCCGTTACATATCAATAAAAACAACAGTTGGTTTTCATCTACTTTCAGCTTATGACTGTTTTGACCTATGCGAGTAGGCCTAATTGGATTTTTTTTCATTCCTGCCAGTGACTGACAATCATTATATTTTCAAAGTGTAGAAGCTGCCGAATCAAAGTAGGTGGCTATGTTAAAGGAGTGCTTCTCAAAACAGTAATATAAAACAATCTGTAAATTGTTATGTAATCTGCAAAATACCAATGTGAGATCGATCCCCGTCTGTGGCCCCATTGCGCTATTTCTCGTTCCAGCCAGTGCACCATGATTGGTATATCAAAGGCTGTGGTATGTACTACCCTGTCTGTAGGATAATGTATATAAAAGATCCCTTGCTGCTAATCGAAAAGAGTAGGCCATGAAGTGGCGACAGCAGGTTTCCTTTCTTAATATCTGTATGGTCCATAACCATATGTCTTACACCATATAACTGTAAATAAAATGTATTGAGTGCATCATTAAATATAAAACATTTCTTTCTGCAAAATACTGTGAGCACAGCTGATGGAATGACATTTGCTGGTTGGATAGTCTGCTTAACTATGATCCATTCCACGGGAAACACCTTTTTTTTCATCCTATAGAATCTACTACAAGTTTTTTTTTTGTTGAGCCGACTGTTTTCTAAATTGGTCACAAAAATAGTGCTTTTTTTGTTCTTTCCAAAACATTAAATTTTTTATTCTTACGTCAAATCAAACTAAAATTATTTTTAAAAAAACCCCACATTTTGTAGGAGAATGGGATGGACTATCATACTGTATCAAAGTGTGGACACATAATTCAGGCTTTCTGCCAGAGGGTACAAAAGGTCAAATTACATACCCTAAAAGTCTGGAAATTAATGGATCCAATTTTGTCAAAATATTTGTAGAAAAATATTAGAGCTCTAAATCTTGTTTAAAATTTGTCAAAATACAGTCATTATATGCAGTGTCCAATTTTAAAAGATTTCAAACCCATGACCACTTTGTAGGTGCACTTATGGTCCATTTTGTATTTATTATCAACCCTCAGATTTGTTTTCTGACAGAAAGCCTGGTTTTCTGACAGAAAGCCTGCACCTTAGGTTGGCTGTAGTTTTTGAGAACCACTGGTGTTTACTTTTAATACTTAAAATGATGCTTCTTTATGCATTCTGTAAATACAGAGATCTACTTTTCTCAAACAGATTCATATTTTCAATGATAATGACCACCCTATCATGTACAATATATAAATATTTTCACCCATTTTTCGTTTATATTTATTTTCATGCTTCTATCCAAATAGGGTTGAAGCATACCATCCTGGGCCAGACATACATACACCTCAGCTATCTGGGCTGTCAGTCCAAGACAATGCCCCCCTCCCTCCCCCCAACTGACTGCTAATTGATTGACCACAGGAATAGCTATGTAGCAGAAGATTGTTTTGTCTTATTCGTTACACCAAGTGTTGCAATAACAATTATTAGAGTTAAAACAGTCACTGGCTAAACAAAGGTACTGGGCTATAACATAACAAAAAACATATTGCTTATGCTAAGAATGTATTGCCATAAAAAAACGTCTCTCAAATATTCGAATCACTATTTCAGATGTGTCATCAGAAATAAACTGAGATATTGAGATGAGATGTCTATGATCTTTTTCTTTTCTTTTTTTTTTAGTCCTTGCAAATCTAAAACAGATATCACATGACAAACAAAACATGTATTTCTAAACGTAACATAAAAATGTAAAATAAAATGGTTTTGAAAAGGTTACACAAATTTGAAAAAAATATATTTTGAATATTAAATATTTTTTGTAAACAACTATTAATTATTTGTCCATTTTTGCAATACACATAATTTTTGCTAATTCTGTAACCATGACAACAATAAATTATAATGTAAGCATATAATTTTACATGTACAAACAACTGCTCTCTGCATGAATGTTATGCCCCACCAAACATGAGATCAAAGGATTTAAAATACAAATTTTAAAAAGACTTGTACAAAATACACGTACATGTGTATGTAGTATGCAGTGGACACCGGTATGCTATTCTATCTTTCTAAAACCACCTGAATGTCTATATATTTAAAAAATATATATATTAACAGGATTTTTGGTGACATTTTATAAAAAACCAGCAATACTAGTCAACCATTTAAACATTCTAGAACTAGGCTACATCAAAACTACAGTGTTGAGTATGGTTTTGCCGACATATTATTTTTAAAATAAACAAAAAACAAAACATACAAAAACAGAAAATGAAAAGGAATGTTTGTTTAATGACATTTCGGCACTTTTAAAATTATGATTTGATGTCTTGATGTATCATTGATTTGATTTGATTTGACAGAAAAAATCTACTTCCACCACACAGGCTATTCGTAACGTAAAACACTGCAAGTGATCTTATATATGCACTTCCCCACAGACAGCTGTGGGATTTACCTCAGTCGTTTGAGTGCTCACTTCAGGTGCTTGTGTCGCATGATCGAACCACCTCGGCAGATCTATTCACCTGACAGTTTTTTTCTTGTTCCAACCAGTGCAACATAACAGGTTAAAGACCGTGGTATGTGCTTTCCTGTCTGTGAGAAAGTGCATAAAAAAAAGATCCCTTGCCGCTAATGGAAAAATGTAGCGGGTTACCTCTGATGACATGTAAGAATTACTAAATGTTTGATATTCAATAGCTAATGGATGATTAATTAATCAATGTGCTCTAGTGGTGTTGTTAAACAAAACAAACTGTAACTTTTTCTTCACAGACAGAACAGCACACGGCCTTTGATGTACACATCGTGAGGAACAAGTGTGAGATGGAGAAAGCTAAACCCACCAGGACAATGGATCCTCCAACCCATGGCACCGTGTGCATGCAATCTATCACAGAGTTACTTCCCCATGTCATAACAAATAATCTGCATTGGAGACACCAGCCTCAGTGGTGTTGTGGTTAAAGCTGATAGGTACTGGTTTCACAGTCCGGTACCGGCTCCCACACAGAGCTAGTTTTAACAACTCAGTGGGTACGTATAAGACCACTACACCCTCTTCTCTCTCACTAACCACTAACCCACTGTTCTTGACAGACAGCCCAGATAGCCAAGGTGTGTGCCCAGGACAGCATGCTTGAACTTTAATTGGATTATATACATGAAAATAATTTGAAACGAAAATGCATTGGAGCCGAATGGGCTTGGTGTTGATCAGTCTTATTATAAGTAATATAACCAGTAACAACCTTTACTCTCAATGTACAAAACGTTGTTTTCTTTAATGACACCACTAGATAGCTACTGAATATCAGACTTGTAGTAAGTTTTGACATCCCCTACATTTTCCCCATTTATATGTACTTTTCCAGACAGGACAGCACATACCACGGCTTTTGATATAATAGTTGTGCAGTATGGACTGGGATGGAAAAACACAATCAGAGAATGGGTCCCCCGAGATAATTTAATCGTACGACCTTAACCTCTCAAGCAAGTGGCTCTACCAACTGAATTAGATCCAGTTTGTGGTAATAGAGAAATCCACTATCAGCACATATATTAACTGTATATTTTACCAACACATGTAACAACCTTCATACAAATTTATAAACCATCCAAATTAGGACTCTTAAGAATAATAACTAATTACATATTAGGTATATGGGTGTTATTTCAAATAGTACACAGTTTTTGCTGAACAATTTTAATGCATGATTTGATTGATCTGATTTGCATTATGAAAATGGTTAAACTATTTTACCAAAACCTGAAATTTGTAAGCTTCATACAAATCTATAAACCATCTAAGTTAGGACTCTAAGAATAATAACTACATAGATATATGGGTGTTACTTCAAATAATCAGGGCTTCTAGATTATGGTAGCCCCACTCCCATGGCTAGTGATATTCACTGTTGGGCTGGTAAATAACTACTACTGCCATGCCAGGCAGGGCTTCTAGATTATGGTAGCCCCACTCCCATGGCTAGTGATATTCAATGTTGGGCTGGTAAATAACTACTATTGCC